>LPNX010489679.1:0-70202 GCA_001517045.1 Pseudotsuga menziesii | reverse complement strand
CTTGGTAAGATAAACAGTGTTAACATTTCAATCATGGTAATATCTTGTGTTCTACAAATTCAAACCATTACATATGTTGCTTGGTAATGTGTGTGGCTTTCCTACTTTAATAATTTATATAGATATATGTAATTGCAGAGTCCAATCGATGAGTTGTTCAAAGGATTGCCGATGTTCAGAACTGTGCACAAACAAACCATTTCGCAAAGAGAAAAAAATCAAGATTGTGAAGGTATGGAACAATATGCTACTTGCTATTCAATTTTTTATTTCTATGGAACAGAGTTACAATGTAAATCTTGAAAGTTTGTATTTTTTGGATCGACAAACCGAGGATTACTGCAATGAAAACATCCTCCTTCAGCATACCAACAGCGTGTCACTCATGATCATTTCATTTTCTGTCACCGGCCCATCATCTGCAGTTTAACTAATGGTATATAAGGAGGAGCTAATGAGTAAGAGACTGGATTGCAATTGCATCTATCCTACTTTCTTATAAATTATTCTATGGATGATTCTCAAAATATTACAATGGATCTTTCTTAAATAACTCTACCAAAATCCTTTTTCACCAACTTTTCAAACCGGACTGGTGTGAGAGATATGGCGTTCGGGGAAGACTATCGATTTGGCTCCTATTTATCATTAATGAGGAATGTAGCATGTGACGGAATGTCTTCTCCCTGTGGTCCGTTGTTTAGATTATGCAGGATTGTAATCTTCATTTAGATTGTGGTCAATTTTGTATTCAGTTGGGTATTCATGAATCCACTCTCAATATTCATAAAACCATTCTTATTTCGATCTACAACCAACCCTATATTGAGTTTTGTATTCATAAATCCTTTCTAATTTGTATTTCATCATTTTTTAAGGCCTCTTAACTTATTGAGGAGCGTTGAGAATGGTGTAATCCTCACATTTAGCTACAGTCAACTCATATTGTATGATTAATGCCTTTGGTTCGTCAACTCATATCGTATGATTAATGCCTTTGGTTAGACTTAACTGTAGTCATTTATTGTAATTTATAAGGCTAGGTCATGGTTAAGGATGACCTAGTCATCTTGATGTAGGCCCATAACCTCTCCTTGGGAAAACGCCCTAACTACTTAAGTTGTGTATTGATACACCACAACTCTCTCATTTGTCAACATTCTTGTCATCTTCTAGATCATTCTTTAGCCTCTGAACCTGTCTGTTTCGTTACTCATCCCCATTAGAACCCGAATCTATTATCCAAAAGGTCTGAGAGTAGGACTTTCTGAATGAGTTTATTTGGGAAAAAATTCAAAAAATGAAGATACACCTTTCAGTTTCGCAAGAAAGCGCCTCTTCCAGGGTGAACCTTGTGTGTTCTTAACTTGTTACACATCACGAGATGACTAAATCTAGGTGGGGTTTTATTTGACTACTTCTGTTTTATCTTTATCTATTTTTTCATGCTTTCTTATGACTACTTTTGTTTTATCTTTATCTATTTTTTCATTCTTTCTTATTGTATTTAGGTAATAATTATACAAATTACTATAGATACATATTAATCTTGGAGGAATCAAAATATGAATTTATAAATGTGTGTTGTTTTTAAATTTTTCTTTAACACTTAATAAATTCAGGGTTTTGAAGGATATATGCTAGATATGGTTCGCTTAATAAATCTAGAGTTAAAGATGAATATATTTCAGTAGATATGGTTTTCTTAGATACTACTTAATACATGAAAATACTTGTGTAAGGATCATTGTTTCAGGTTCACTTGTTTCTCTTATATTACTAGTTGTTTTAGATTTAAATCACTGGATTACCTTGGTAGGATCTTGTGTCATGGCCAAGGTAGGATCTTGTCTTATTTATTTTTTTAACCAGAAACTTGCAGTGCTGCATTAACTGATCCATAATATCACCTACTTTTAGAGAAATTTCCTCTAAAAATTGGCATCAATATTATTTCAAATATAGTTCACGTGTTGCTTATGGTTCACTACATGAGATGAGAATGTAACAAGTGCTTCATTTGATGCATACACAGCAAGGAAATAATTGAGTCATTGAGGAGAAGAGATTACTTGATGACTGACGGATTTAATCATTGCCAGAATATAGTCTGCAATTTCACTGAAGGTTAGTACATATTCTCCATTTGACAATGTTCCACATATATCATCAGGATTAATCTCTGTTGTTGTTAGATAGATTGTGTAAAAAATCCATAGAACTAATAATCTCTATTTTTGTTGGACAGATTGAACATACATTCAATAAGATTGACCTCTGCATAGACATTAAAATAAAGCAATATCTAAACAGGCAAGAAGTAAAGAAGGCACTTCATGCAAACACTAGACTATATTGGGAACCCTGCTCTCGGTATGTCTTATAGTATTCGTATATTTGTTTGCTTTTGTATTTTGGAATAGGAATTTTATATTTCATTACTAAATAAATATGCACATGTAGATTGGTGTCCCCACTGTAATCAGTCTTCTGCTCTCGATGCCTCCTCAATCCAAAAGTATGTCATGTGGCAAATACATGAACATTCTTACAAACTGATATATCTCTTCCAGCTTGTTACATATACATGGGATTTATTAACAAGTGAATCCATTGGGAGGAACTTGATGAGGAGCATAACAATTGCTACCTCAAGGAATTTGATAGGCCTCCTTAGGAGTCCATAGAGGTAGTGGCCTCCCTACTAACACACTAGGATTACTAATCCTAGTGAGGTGATTATGTTTCAAGGCTCAGCCTTCCACTCCAGGGCTCTATGTGCATGTGAGTGTAAATAAATTAATAATATCATGTATAATAACAGTGAGATACACCTATCTATATTTATTATTAACTTTAATTTGTTAACATAGACATGGATGGGCATCAAATTCTTGAAGCTAACAATCTCAGATTTTTTGCAGTGCTAAAACACTGAAAACAAAATATTCCTGAAGAATTTTGAAGACCACTGGGGGAGTCCACGGAGGTAGTGGCCTCCCCACTAATTAATATATTTGGTTGTGGGGTGATATGTTTGTTGTCTCAGCCTTCCCATCTATCCTCTATATGCTGTGCATGTGAATGTAATTATTAATATGAATAATAACAGAGTGATACCCCTATCCTACAGGTTCTAGAATAGTTTATGAGATTATGCCCAAAATCGAGGTAGGTCATTACAGTCTACAAATTCTTCCCTTTCCAATCCTTGGAACAATACTGCTATAACTAATACATGGTAGATAGATAGCTTTTTTTCGGTCATGAAATAGACTTGGTTTTCTTTTGAGACTACCATATCAAAAGATATCAATCTTATGTTTCATTTTTTAATCCTGTGTGTGAAGTTCTATTGCACTTTCTATCCTTGAATTCCTTATATGCATGGACTCAACCACCATGAATTGCCTCTCAATGATAGGAACTGGTGCTTTCTTTTTTGCATGCGAGCGAGAGAATACATCACATGCTGCATCCCTTGCTTCTGCATACTTACGAACAGCTGCTAACATCAAGGAAGTGAAAGAGAAGAAATTGAACCAGTTTTTCTTCACAGGGTAACATCACAATTATACCATAATTTTAGTACCTTGAATCCTGGAAATCTTATTGTCATAATGTGATTGCATGGACTAATGCTTTTGTGCATGGCAGTGTGCTGGACTGTAGACCTCACTTCGAGACTCAACTACTGGAAACTATCCTAGGAAACTATTCAGCAGGGATATTCCAGGGAACCCGAGCAAAGGATGATATATCCTTCTAGGATATGACACGTTTAATATCATCAAAAACAGAGATGGAAATCAGCAAACATAAGCGCTTTTCTGAGTTACCAGTCCTAGCCATGCTTGTTGGACAGGTAATAACTAGGCTTCCCTCCGTTCAAAAGTTAACAAAGTTGTTTTTCCAAGGGATTTTCAGTTGTTTTGGTAAATGAATTTCAGTTTTGCACCTTTTGGTCTCTCTTAATAGATCAGGGGTTAAGAGGGATTTATGCTATACAATATTTTGGATTAGTCATATTGATGAATGAATGTGAATGCAGGTGATCAAACGTCCTAGTCTTACTCCAAGCTCTTCTAAGAGATATGTGTTGTTTACAATGTTCTTGGGAGAGCCAGCAGAATCACAGTGGAAGAATACAGAATCTCTGAATGTGGCTGGCAGCTTGGGGCCTCTGGCAAGTATGCATGCAGTGGATCCTTGCTTCAGTGGATGTGAGTCTATGATTGAAGGGCCAGATGGGCCAGAGTTATGCATCTCCTTTACTTTTGCTATGCCTTTGTACACCAGAGATCAAATGCACTCCTTTGCCACCTCTACTCTTGAATTGCTGTCCTCGGAATATTCAAAATCTTGAAGAAGAAACCTCTGTCTCTCTGCCCAAAATCAAAAAAATAATGGCATAGGTACCTTGCCGAAGACCCCGGTCTAGTCTTTGAGGTTAAGGGAATTGTCCACAGCTAAATGGTTTTGAGTTCCAGTTTGATCAGAATTATCAATAATGGTTCCATTGGGTCATGTTCATGTCAATTCAAGTAATTGGCCCATCTGGCTCATCTTATGTCCTGTTTCTGCTTCTGTTATCATTGTTGATCGAGAGCTTATATAAAAATAAATATGTTTTTGGTTTAGTTGAGGACAATTTGCCATTTATTGTTTTGGCATGAAGAGTCTAAAACGTCCCTAACATTACTCACGGCAATATTGAGTTGACAAACAAAATAGCAAATAGCAAGGAAAATAAATCTTCTTTAGATGCTATAACAATGAAATATCTATAGGATTTATGGGTTTTTAGTGCTTTGAATGCCTCTTACACCATAAAAATAAGTCACTTTGATGGGATGATAATAAAAGGAGGCTTGTGCTTGTATGAAATATCTCTAGGGTTTATGGGTTTTTAGTGCTTTGAATGCCTTACATCATAAAAATAAGTCATTTTGAGGGGATGATAATAAAAGAAGGCTTGTGCTTGTGCTCCTATGAGCAAGCTTAAAGTAGAAAAGTACTAAATATTACATAAATTAAGAGGAGTATTTTGTTCAGCAAGAGATGTGTATAAGTTGATGATGCTACAATGATTAGAACCTTCCTCTTGTGTATTTTAACAAATGCTTTCATCTTAATATATAGGTATTCAACATCCCTGTCGCTATTCCTAGGGTTTGCATTTTATTTTATTTTTTAAATTATACAAAGCGTGGATACAGCAATGGCTAGGAGTGGATACAGAGACGGCACGGCGTGGATACAGAGACGGCAAGGCATGGCTATAGCGACGTCTTATTCCTGGGTTTGCATTTAAAAAAAAAACCTTATACAGAGCGTGGATACAACGACGGCCAGGCGTGGATACAGCGATGGCCAGGCGTGGATATAGCGATGTCTTAGGCATCTAATGAAATATAGAACATTGTCGCTCTTGCAATGTAAATTAGGGGTCGTCTCTATTGTGACGGAATTGTTTCCACGGAAAAAAAAAACACTTAGATGTGGCAATATCCATGATTTTCCGTGGATATTACCACGTTTTGCCATGGAAAAATTGATCACTTGTACTATATATGATTGCCGCTATTCACCTCCTCCCTTCAGAGTTGACTGGTGTGATGAGGAAGATGGTGATGGCTTGTGAGCACTTTTGTCGGGCGGCGAGAGGAGATCTTCCTGCAGAGGATGAGTCCTCTGAGGAAGATGATGACACTGAGTCAGATGATGACTCTGAGTCAGATTAGTAGCCTAGTGGGGCTGTCCCTAGTGCGTTGGTGCACTTGGGGGTTTTTGTGTCACTATGTATATCCTGTTGAGAAAGCATATGTGGCTTCTCATTTTGTATTGGACATGTTTTGGTCATGCGACTTATCTACCTATATATTTTTGACGCACGTGGATGCGCTTTTATGGTTTTATTATGTGAGTCTTTTTATGATGACGTGGAATGCAAATGTCTATATGATGTATTGTTACACTTGTGTGTGTATTTTTAGACATAGTTATGCATGATGTTATGTTTGTATGTTTCCTATATGCAGTTATGGATGTGCCAATTTAAAATATCATTAGCCATTTGATCTGTGACACTATTGAGGCTTCCAGGAACAGTTAAAATAATAAAATAATAGTTAAAATAATAAAATAATAATTATTAATTTTGAAGGAAGAAAAGAAGAAAAATATTTTTTTGTTTGTATTTTTGAAATATCTCCCTATGTTTTTACTTAAATTTCGATCAAAAGAGCTCATTGGATGTGGAATTAAATTCCACATCCAACGAGTACCCACTCAACATGCTTTTAGAATCAAACTTCCTTTGTTCAAAGTATGATGGCAAGGCCAACCAGACAGCAAATGGAACTTGACTCATGGGAATGGGATCATAGCTATAATACCAAGAATGTTGCTGCAGATGGGAAATACTTGGAGGAGGTGGACACTTTTGATATTGATGGGATCCATGGAAGACACATTGCAGAGTACTCTGAACAAAGGCGACCCAATGGGGGAATGATTCCAAACTATTTTTTGTGGGGTGGTGTCTAGGGACACCGTTATGGTACGATATCGTGGATTTTTGGCGAGTCAGAGAAGGTAAATGCTCGATGGTGCTTTCAATTTTAGAGAGTCTGAAAGCATGAAGAAGAATCCGGTGGGGGATATTTTTCGTTGGTAGTCTCCTGTGCCTGAAAAAGGATAAAAGTATATATAGGAGAGCTCGCCCATCCTAGAGGGGATGAGAGACTTCTTTACCATTGGTAGTCTAATCAGGCTAGAAAAGGTTAAACCTGTACTGACTGGACGGTCATTAAGATACTTTTACGAGCATGAATGAAACCAAGTTTGCTCGGAAATATTTTCTTGATGAGAAGGATGGAAAAGAGCTTAACGACAACTCGTGGTGAGCTTTTTCATAAAGTACGGTCCCTCTTCCAGATAAAGCATAAAAGTATGCAGAGGGGAACGGTCTTGGCTTGAATATGCCAAGGTGGTCCTTTTCATTTAATGGTCTACATGGTCCACAAAAGGAGGTAAACGAGATGATGTAGACGCCATTTCCTATACTTTCGCGAGTGAAAAGGGAAGCAACTGCTCTCGTCTATCTTTTCATTGTTTTAGGGAGTCAAAAAAGAGCTTAAACAAAACTCCAGTGTGGTCAACTGATTGTGGTGGCATGGCTGGTGCCCCATGTTGGAACGGTGGACAAAGGTCCAAAGGTCATCCACGCAATATGGACGGAGCAGAAGGATCTTAAACATACCAATACATACAAGGGATAGATCATGACAGCGGCTCATGAGTCAGTGTAGTAGAGGAACACAAACCGAGGTGGCTCTTAGATAGAGGTCAAGAGAGTGTGTGTGTGTGTTGTGGTGGATGGACTTGACTACATATGATGCGAGTGCAATTCCAGGGGAAGTTCTATGCCAAATACATGGAAGAAAAATAAATCATTTTCTGGACAATGGTCTAGAAGTCCGCGTAAGGTGCGGTGGATGAAGAAGACAACTATGTGTTAAAATACAAAACAAAAGTAAAAAATAGCATTCCTCAATGGGCAGTGGCCCGAACACTCACATGAGTAGCGATCGGGAAGTGTGATACAAGTACAGGTTTGTAGACACTCACATCATCATATCATGATGGCTCATAAATCAAGGTGACTTGTGGGAAATGGTCCTAAAATTGATTTATTAAACATGAGACAATTGTCTCATAAAGAGACATAGGGCAGAATTCTAAAACCAGTGGCACAAACGGTGTCTCAAACGGAGTCCGTATGGTCCTGTTATGTCTATCAAAAGAAATTAGGTCAAATGGGGCCTATATAAGGGTGGGGTCCACTTGATGAGGTGTCATTGTCACTGTTCATTGTGGATTTGGAGAGATGGGCCCTAATTCTTCATTTTCTGATTTCTCTTGATCCAACCGATGGTTTCGAGTGCCGTGACTTGTAGGTAAAAGCTCTCACTGAACCTCTTCTTTTTGGTGGTTTATTTTCTGGATTTGGTCACCCAAAGGCCCCCCATGAGCAGTTTGGGATTTCATGGGGGCCAAGTCACAACTTTCAAAGGAAAATGTGTAGATTGTGCTATAGATGGCACATACTATGCATGGGGCCAGATGTATTTGCAGGCTGTTCAGCATCAGCTGAACAAGTCAAATACTTATGGCTTTGGTTTTTGTTTTTGGCTCCTTCCTGTGTGCTTTCTTTTTTTAGAAAGTATCTACACTTTGTCCTCATTGGGATGTGCAGGATAGTCATCCATGGGAGCCATGGATGTACAGATGGTGTCAGATGATGATCTGAGAGGGCAGTGGAAGCTGTTGGAGTAGTGGCGCTAGCTTCCTGTAGTGATTGAGGAGTACCCATATGCGGGTATGGACTACCAGGGAGACCCTGAGATGCCCCGACATCCTGGCCAGGCTTGGGGACTAGCTGGTATGTATGCATGATGTTTTTATGTTCATCTTTATACATAGTCTATTTGAGCTAGTTGGTAGTTTGTATGATTAATGTATGTGGAATAACGGTGTCCTATTTGTATATCCAGATATTGGTCCTTGCTTGCTGCCTGGGAATTGGAGGTGGGTTGTTGCCATAGCTCCTACGGCAATTCCTTCCAAGAGCTCCCGCAGGAGGCGGCAAGAGATGGATGGAGTGCTACCGTATCTGGAGGGATTTCTACTGGAGTCTCAGATGATGGCCGACAACATTTGAGTAGTGATATCACTAGTACAAAAGCACGGATTTTTCCACGAAGGTTTTCCACGTTTCTTACTTTTTGGTGTAAAATCCGATGTAACAGGAATGAGGCGTCGCTGTATCCACGCCTGACCATCTCTATAGCGACGACACCGTCTTTTGTTGACTTTTTACAACGGTCAAGTTATATAATTGGTTATATCACTACTGTTGATCATGAAAGGGAAGGAATGAGATACTCTTTAGGCTTCTTCCTGCGGAGCTAGCAAATATTGACTCTTCTATTGATAACTCTTTACATGCCTACCTTCTATTTATATGGCCAATATCTGTATGGATCACCAAGAGATATAAGCAAGGAACAATCCCATATAGTTATGTTGAAATATATTTTTTAATATATGATAAAAATATAATTAAACTATAAATAGTTTTAATAGGTATTAGTTTAATGGATAGTTAAGTTAAAAATTGTTTATTGAATAAGGTTGATGTGAATGTATTTAATAACTACATTACCAATAAAAATTTTGTTTTGTGTTTCTATTATGTACATGATACATGGTTAATTTATTAACATGGTAGCAGAGCAATATTGAATCCTATAAAGTTGGAGATGCTAGAATTCAGTGTAAATAAGAGAGCTATCTACTATACATGAAGGGTTTTGTAGTCATTATAATTAGAAGATCGATAATATGTTTTGAATCACAAAAGGGAATCTTCATTTTTGTATTGTAATAGACCACCATTGAAAAGAGTCGTCATTAACTAAGTCAAAAAGAGATATGTACCTCTAAAGAGAACAATCTTTACTATGAGAACCCAATGGCTATAGAAGAGAGTTGTCATTAACCGAGTTGAAGAGAGATATGAGTTAATTGAGACACTAACTAGAATCGAGCAACACAAAAAATCCTTGAGAAACAAAGATCCCAGAATCGAGCTACCAAAAAACTATTTTGCACTAACCAGGATCAAGTCCTCAAAAACCATAAAGAGTTGAGCCATGTGCCAAACAATTGAACCAACCTTAGGACATGAATCGATGTGTGTATCATTTTAACAATTTTAGAGAAGCTACATGACACACATTTAGGTGAAAAGTTTTTCCATTTATTATTCAAAATGGAAATTATGTTGAAAAATTTAATGGATACAATGTTCATACATGGAAAGTGAAGATTCAAATGTATTTGATGAATAAATTTTTATGGTGAATTGTTAAGGGCACTGGACTAGATTCTTATAGCCTAATAATTTAATTGAGTGAGAAAATAGCGATACAACAATCTTGGGAGATTTGTCGAAAGCTTAGCCCACACCTATAGAGTAATGTATATTTATATAATTATCTCCATTAGTTTGTAGTGTCTGTACAACAATCTTAACTCTAAAATTTTATTAATTGAATAAAATTGTACAACAAAATATGAACAAATTGAAATTGATACAACAATTAGTAACCCAACCATCAATTATTTAGAAATCAACCCATTTACGATCTCATAGCATGGTATTTATAATCTAATTAAATGGTAAAAATACATTTACTTTCTTGTTTGTCCATATTCTCTTAATTACATGCCATAAAAATTTAGGAAGAGGATGAGACAAAAAAAGGAGATGATATATCATGGCCATTAGAAGTGGCTTCTACATACAACTATATATTGAGTTTTCTGTCTAATCCAATGCATGTGCCAATTTGGAGTATGTGTATGTGACAAAGGCTAGTGCATCCAAACTTGAGATAATATGATCAAGTTGAAGCGATGAAACTTTGTGACTAGAATATTAGGGAGTGTCTTGTTTCCATTCTAGCTTGTATTGAAAGTTCATCATTATGATGTGCATATTGTGCTAATGATTATGAATTATTATATACCTTTGACACATTGTCTCCATCTTGTTTCCCATACTTAGAGAATTTCTTAGGTGAACTTTCAAATAAACTTTTGGATAGTATGATTCCTCCAATCATGGACTTGGTCAACTCATTCATCTTTTGTTGATTTTTATGAACTATCATGTCCTATAATATATTGTCTAAATCTTGTTTCCATACTTAGACAATCCATTGGATGCACTTCTGAATAGGGAAACTCCACTAATCATGGACTTTGTTGATCTCTTATGGAAATAAAATTAAAATGTCAATTATTTTTTAGTTAATCAATGTTTTACTTTGTGGAAATAGTTAAAAACGACTTTGAGAATATTTTAATCTACTTTTAGGGAACATAAATCCCACAAATAAAATTCTTAGTGATCCAAAATGTGTCATCATATGATTTTATGACATCCGCAGCCGCTGCAGACGATGTTGTGGTTGTGTTTGGGGTTGCGGCTGCGGCTGCTGTTTCGGTGCAGCGGTGCTAGATGAGACCATGCACAAGTCTATAGTTTTATTTTGTGTCAGTGGTGGTGACACTAATTGGAAAGGGGCCATCATGGTGGTATTCAACAATGGGGAGGCTTGTGTGTTTTGAACCATGGTGTTGATTGCAGGGATGACATTGGCATGCGTAGTCGTACCTTGTGGCTCAATAGTGGTGATGATCAGGATAACGTTGGTGGGTGTTGTTAACCCTTGTGGATCATGATAAGTGAGTTGATCAACCGTCACAAAATTCCCTTCATGGGGGAACATCATGAGATAGAAGACAGTTGATGCGACAACTCACATGGTGAACATATAAATTCTCCAGAGGAGAAGGTTATAGTCTAGTTGAGCGTTGACGACTTCTATGTCGATCAGCACTGTCTTCCCAGCTAATGTGATGGGTACATGAGGGAGGATTCCTTGGGATATAGTGGGATGTCCATCATAATCCTGCAGAGTTGTGGAGGATGGTTGCAGAATTGGTGATCCAAGTTTTTTCCAAACCATGGTAGACATAACGCACGTGGATGCCCCCTCATCCACTATGCACTGACGCACAACCAAATTTTAGATGGACGCCGAGATTTAGAAGGCGATGGTCGATGGCATGTGCGGTTCTCTATTCTACATGTTGAATGTGATCAACTTGGAGTCAGAGGGGTCTACTGCCCCAAGGGAGACTATTAAGGCTTTCCGCTGTGTTGGGTACATTTTAAGTACCTCAAGAGCGGACATGGTGGTTGGAATTTGGGCCAAGTCATCGACAATGCTATAGCTAACTGCAGCTCTAGCTATGGTATTATTGGTAATTCGGCATATGGGGGGGGGAATGGGGGTAACTGAAGAGGTGCGTTGACCAATTTGGACGTAGATATCATTGATGTGTCAGCGGGTTCAGTGGTGGTACTGTATTGATTCCATCTGGTTTGTAAGTTGACCTCTTCAGTCATCATGGCTAGCAAGTGGTGAACACCTGTTTCGACTGTGGGAGGTGCCCCTGAAGCATAGGGATTGGGTTGGGGAGGAGGTGCGGTTGCCACCAACCCTTGGACCAGTAGTGGGTTTTGAAGCACCATAGGAGGAGGTCCTTGTGGTGCTGGGTTGGGTTGGGATTGATTTGCAGTGTTGGCAGCTTGTTGGGCCTCATTTTGAATGGCCTGCTTAGCTCGATCCATGAGGGGACACTCAAATGTGTAGTGCCCATAAACATCACAAAGTGTGCACGGTTGGTTTGTGTGCAATGGGGCGTTGAGTCTTAGTGCATTCTGTCATGGGGGATTTTGAGCTGGTCGATTTGCCATGGCATTGTTGGGAGGGTTCAATTGTTGACCGCCTCCCTATGGTTGTTTATTACCTTGATTGCGAGGCCAGTTATTTCTAGCTTGCCCTTGTTGATTGTTGGGGGCATGGTGGTTGGGACGGTTTTGTTGTGCGAACACTTGTTCCAACGGAGTGGGTGGAGTAGGGGTGGGGGCTTGAACTGGTTGCACTGGTGGTGCAAAATAGATTTGTGGGGGTGGCAGTGCCACAAATGTGGGCATTTTCTCCACATACTGCTGTGCTGTCCAAGCCATGGCCTGAGTCTACTGCGATGGCATAGGTTCTGCATAGGAAGTTGTTGCTCCGAACTGGGACATCATTCTTGTGTATTCCGGAGCTTGGTTTTGGTAAGCAACATTAGTAGTGTTGCTTGGTTGTGATGGAACTACAGGTGGGGTCGGTCGGTGTTGTGGCTATTGGGAGATCGATCCTATGATGCCATCTGTAGCATGGGATGCCCTCGGTGCATCGCGGTAGGAGGTACTCAGACGGGGAGTATCTGGAATGACACTGTACAGATATTCAAACTGAGCGTATATCAAGTCAAACTATTGAACTTTTAGTATGGCCTCTTCTTTGCATTGAGGATGTTCAGATGCGACGTCCTTTTCTATGGGTGGGAGAAAGGTCTTAAGGAACCAATCGAAGAAGATCCTGTCGTCAAGTTGGATTTTGAATAGGCTATGGTGTTGCTACCACTCATGGATATGGTCAGTTATATGAGTGGCAGTGTTTTGACAGCAAGATAACAGGATCTCCACCCCCTCGTCATATCCAATGGGGAGTTGGAAATACTATAGGAACATGAAGGCTAGGGAGTTGAAGTTTGGGTATTTGGCATACAGTAGCTCAATGTACCATTTGGCCGCAACACCTCTGAGGGTGCATTGGAATAGCCTCAGTCTGATGGAATCATCTACGATGATGTTTGACGAGCACCATAGATGGAATGTCATTATGTTGTTTTGGTGACATTCCCCTACTTTGCCTTCAAACTTGGGGATGTCTAATGGCAGCTTAGTTGGCATGGGTGGCCAAAAAGCTTGGTGGTAGATGGGTTCGTTTGTTAATCGAGCCAAATCAGGTAGGTTAAGATGAGCCATGAATGGAAGATTTGACCCCAGGTTGATGTGGGATGGGGCTGCGATGGTGGTGGTATTTGCAAGTGCATAATGCAACTACACAGCTGGGGGCACTTGCGGTGGAACCATTGTGGATGGGCCAATGCCCCCAAGTGTTGTGGGGGGGATAGTATGGGTGGCTGGGACATTGCCCCCATGTATGACAGTAGGGGCAACATAAGTGGAAGTTCCACTTCCCCCTTGTCTGACAGAAGGGGCAGTGTATGTGGAGGGGCCACTGCCCCCATGTGTTGCAATTGGGCTAGCTTGGTTGGTCACTATGGGTGGTGAAAGCTGATTGATGACAGTTTGCATGACTATGCTTGGGCCACCTGCAGGGTTGTTGGTGACAAGTTGTGGTGTGGACATGGGTCCACTTGCTATGGCTATGCCATAAAATGGATCCGGGTTTGCACTAGCCATGAGGCTTGATGGTGTTGTATGGAGGTCTGGTTTAGAATGATACAAGTCTAAATCTGAATCAAAGGCTGTGTGGCCTTCTGATGGTGTGTGAGCTCGTCAAGAATAGGCTTGACGGTCTCAGTTCAATGTTTCGAATGGTGGTGGTTCGCCTCTTAGGCGTGAGGAAGAGTGTGGGGGATTAATTGTGTTAAATGTTTATCAAAATGATGGGAATGATGTTTGGACCCCAGTTTCAGTGGCTTCCTAATTGCTATAGGTGGTCACTCAGCCACCAAGACTGCCAGAAGATAGCACTTGGCTTTTTCCTCACATGTGTTTCTACTCAATCGAAAGGGGTCGTTGCCTATTTCGCTTGGCAATTCCTCTCAGTGGCCAGCTACTTTGGGGTCCTGTGGTACTCCTCACAATGAGTTTCTGGGCAGAGCCCAAGTACTTTCTACAATTGAAGTAGTCAGGGACTTATGTCCTCAAAGACTACAGATTTGTTTGTACTTAGTGTAAATTGATAAATTTTAAGGCTCTCTCAGCATCATGAACTGAGTTGCGTTGATTACTTGGTATGGTGTATTTGTTTGTCTGTCTTTCTGGTATTTGGTAGCTACAAATGGTTTATACTTCATCGTATTGTGCTATAGTTAATGTCATTGTGTATGCAAGCATTGAATAATCATAAAATTTGTGAATAAATACAGTTTTTAACCCTGAATGTTTATGGCCTAACTAAATGACTACCTCACACTGATATTCCCCTCAACCAAGAGAATGTGCTAGGCTCTCAACACAATGGGACTAAGCCCATCCATAGATCCATAGGTCACTGCTCAGATGCAAGGTTGGTCAATAGGGACAACGCTTAGCATCATGAGAAGCCCTCCTTCTCTACCCCCTCTACCTTCCAGGTCATTTGGTTTTAATGGTTTGGAACAATATTAGTGAAGGGCCTAGATCTATACGAGCTTTCCCTTCATCGTATCCCAGAATACCCCGAAGGGTGATGACTAGGTAGAGGAGGAAGGGTAAGCAAGACAGTTAGTTTTAGGTTGATTTTAGTTAAGCTACATTCATTTGATTAAGCCATTAAAATTTACTTGGAATTTACACATTGTTTGTAAAAGAAATTGCAGGAAATTGTAACAAAAACTGAAATTGACTTATAGTGCTAGGCAGAAGAAGCTAAGCCGCACTGACAGTCCCTATAAAACTAAAATTTAAGCTCTGTTTGATAGGCCGCACATTTCTAATCAAATCTGGTGAGGGGGCCGCAATATTTTTTCAGAAATAGGCGATAGGGTCGCACAGATTTCACAGACAGTCACGGTCTATGTTTCTGAGTGAAGTTGCACTTTTGGAGGGATTAAGTGCACCTTGGGTGTGCCTACTAGGCCACTAAGTGTGCCCTCATCCCCTATTCGGGCCCGATAAGTGTGACCTACCCCAGATTTGGGGTTTTCCTGATCCAGAGTCAGATTTGGCCAACAGTAACTTGTACTATTGCCAAACTGACTCGGATTTGCCTAGCATAGACTTTGGCAAGACTAATAACTGGAAATAAACAAGATCTAAACTAAATTTGACATGAAATTTTAAAAACTAGGGCAAAACTTGAAAAACCTGAAATTTTAAAAATTTGGACCAGGAATCTTGTGGGATCGACCCGGTATGGTCGCCAGTTCTGTATTAGGGATTTCTCCTTGCTACATGGGCAGGAATGGCTCCCTTCTGTATATAGGACAGAAGGGTAGGTTCCTACTTGGGAAAAGAATGAAAGGAAAAATGGAATGTAAAGAACATAAATAAAAGCAAATATGGAGAACCCCTCTGTAAACAAAGGTTAGGGTTCCGCTTCTAATGACCTGCAAACAATGATTAAGCTACTGTAAACTGAAATACCTGCAAAACAAGTTAGGAAATAAACCTGCAAATGAAATCATGGGTTAGAAAACAAAGAAACTACTAAGCAAATAAACAAAACAAGAAAACACAATTATACCTTCTCTTTGGGTGGAAATGGGCCACCATGCCCTAGCTTGTGGAAGCACCTCTCTTGGATGGGGGAGATATGGCTCAATGAAGATGGAGGAAAGGGAGTGTGGGTAGCTTGAGAGACAAAGGGTTTCAATGAATCCATGGGCAGCATAACAGTATGTAAGGGAGAAGTGTTTTGAGAGTGACTCCCCACCCTCCTTTTATAGCTTTTTTAGGGTTTTTAGTGTTTTAAGCCCTTGGTTCAGGCTTTAGCCCCTTCCTCCCTAACTTTAGCTCCTTTTAGGGTTTTAGCCCCTTTTTGGAGGCCTTAGCCACTAGGAGAAGATTTTAGGCTCCTTTTTGGGGTTTTTAAGCCCTTTTCTTCACCATTAAGCATTTTTTAGGGTGTGGGGGTCTAATGGAGGGTCGTGGAGTGGTGACCTTTGGTGGTGTAGGTCATAGAGAGCTTAGTGAGGTATTTTTTTGGTTAACAGTAGGTGTGGTATGTTAGCACCTAGATTTTGCTGACCTTTTGAAATACTAGCCAAGAAAGGGCCAGTGGCTTATGAACTAGAATTTCCCGTGCATGTAAGAGTATGCAATGTTTTCCATGCATATTTTTTAAAGAAATATGTTTATGATACTAAAAATGTTGTTCGTTGGTCCTTTTTATAGGTAGAACGTGAAGGGGAGTTTTCCCTTGATCCTACTCATATATTGGACAAAAGAGAAGTGCAACTTTGGAAGTGCATCGTGGTCCAATTGAAAGTGCATTGGAAGCACTTTGAGGCTGATGAACCTACTTTGGAGAACAAGGCCACCATGAGAAATGCTTACCCCGCCTTGTTTCATGATATCGTTCTGAGTCCCTAGAACACCAGGGACGGTGTTTCTCTAAGTGGGGAGGGATGTAATATCCTGAATTTTGGACCTAACAATTATAGGCATGTACCTATTGATTATGATGATTATCTTGATGTTTTATTTTATATTGGGTTAAAGACCTCACTAAATATGAACATGATTATTTGTTTTATATATTGAGCGTAAGCCAATTATTGATGATATATGTATATGCTTGTTTGTGTTGGGCATGGACCCTAAAGCACATGATTGACGAGATGTTTTGTGTTGAGAAAGGAGCTCTGGAACACTTGAGTGAGTAATGAATTGTGTTGACAGAGAAAATTTGAAGCACATGAGTACTTAACTTTGTGTTGGGCATAATCCCTGGAACCTTCCATGTTGATGTTTAGCATAAGATCTAGAGCATCGGATCCTTGGCCATTGTATCTCTAGGTGTATCATACAAACACATCCTAGCATTTAGTGTTGAGAGAAATCTCTAGAATTGCATTATGTTTGTAACTCCCTACTATAGCCATTGAGTATGGGCTTTGGTAAGCACTAGGGGTTACTGAAAAAAATTTAATAACTTCTGATTGAAAATGACTCAAGAAAAATATTGATCGCATCAAAGTACTGAAGATCTACCACATTATACGAGGGAAATCCAACATGCAAGGATGTTTAGAGTTTCCTATCCTAGTAGACCTAACCCACCTATCTACTTGACCTTAATGAAGAAGTGTCATTAAGTCTAGGGATCATGGTACATGATGCCCAAAGACAATATTAACAAGTGTTATAATACTATGTATTTTATACATAGTATGTATAAAGAATTCATTATGATTAAATATATAATTAAATAAAAGAAAGAAGAGAAGCTCCATCAATTATTATTTATTATTAAAGGATTAATAAATAGTATAATACCTATGAAAGGTTAACTATGAACTAGTTAAAAGTTCCTAGGTTAAGTATTGAAAATTACCCCAGTAATTAAAAAGGGTTAAATCAAGAAATCAAAGATTTCTTGATTTAACTGTCCCTTTGACTGAAAATTCTATCTATAAAGACTCAAGCCAAGAAAAGGCTTGGGGGTTCTGATTTTATCTTTGGAGAATTATTATTCTTCCTGTTTTTGCTCTCAAGTGTTTTCCTGTAGAACTTTCTCCTGTAAGGAAAAGAGGATTGATTCGGAACTAAATACCAGTTAGGAAACCCTACCTTAGGAGCTCTAAGCTACTTGCATGTTGGAGTCTAGCTCGGGGAGATCCAGATTAAAACTAGGAATGATTCCAGGTCATGGTTGGGTGGGACGTGGTAGTTCCCAAGTGATTTGGTCATCAAACAAAGGTCAGATCTGCATTGAATTGTTAATGCTAGTTATTTGAGTGTGGAGGTTTAGCCATTATTAGAGCTTCAAGTTCAGGTATGAAACCCTTGACTACCTATTCTATTTTTCCTAGAATAAGTGTTGTTTAAAATAGGTGGATGATTTCAATTCATATACTAACCTTTTTGGTTTGATTCTCTGGTGAATAATCTGTTAGGGTCTCTATTCTTAAAATGCTAAACCTAGGCTATAACTTTAATATATGTTGTATATTACATGGTTTGTATCCTTAATGTTGGTTCTATATTATTCCAAGTATATAGTTTATGTGTACTATAACTAGGTTTTTCTATCATTAGTGTAATTATTTATTCCTTGGGTTTTAGTACTCTGCTGACATATTGCATTTGTCAGTAAAGCCTTGTTTCAAGTTTTAATTAAAACTAGTTCAATAGTAAAATAAGCTAGAATGATAAATTAGACGATGTAGTAAGAGAACTAGATTATAAATTAAATCCACTAAGAACAGGTTATATCTAAAACAAAGATAATCAAATCATTAAGGAAGTTTCAAGGTCTGTATCCATATTACAAATTTATATTAAAAATACTCCACATAAATGAAACAACATTATAAACAAACAGAGGCATCGTGACCATCCATGTGATCCTTTACAATTATTTGATCATAATTCATACAAAATAATCCACAGTTCTAACTTTTCCATCTATACATAACCATAAACAAAATTACATAACTCATCACACATTACCATAACCAAATTAAAATAATACATCTTATACAGTAACCATATCAAATTAAAATAACATCAAAATCATACTATAAACCCATGAATTTTAAAAAGGAACAGTAATCAAATTTTGTGTGCATGCAAGCCGAGTTTCTTTTATTTTATAAAATATAACTCATTACATTACATAATCCAATCAAGAGTCAAACCCTAGGGGGTATCATTTGCATACACGATAAGGCCATGCTTTACATAATATGTATGTGGGAAACAATCTTTTAAAACACTAACACGGTGTTAGGAAAACTATGATTTTGCTACACCATGGCCTCGACCAACAAATACACCAAGTTATATATACATAGAGTCCATTTAACAGCTAAATTCAACAATGAAGGCCATCGAGGGTCTTTAAACCCTAGCATCTACGAAACCAAGAAATTCATAGTAATTAAAATAACCCACAGATGCTACGCACATCACTCACATAAGTTACATCCATGCTAAAATAGAACTAGACAGTATGGTTTATTTACAAAACTACCATGTTAACAAATCAACCATTAAACTATCTATTACAGGATACGCAAGAAAAGAATTAACAGTAAGACTATCACAGCCACGATGGGAAGGCTCAAGCCATTCATGGATTGGCCTCTCAACCCACGTTGTTCCCATATTATAGCCATTAAAATATACATAACATAGACCTCAAACGAAGGCAAATGCATGTGTCCAAACGAATCTAATAAACCATAACATAGCACATACATTTACAAACACAGTAAGCAAAATGACATGATTCCTTTATTAAATACATAGAGTATAAACATCATACACCGTGTGGTAAAGTAGTGTCTCCACACAATCGCTTACAAAGACAAAAACAAATTCTACAGGCATGCCAATGGGCTATGGCACCATTGCAAGCAATGGTGCAGCCCATGGCTCAAAGGCCCAAACCAGTAAATCATTACAAACCCAAAATTTATACACAAAACCACAAGGAGTGCGATTTCACTCCACGGTCGAAGCCATTAAGACATTGTTAAAATCCAAGTTTGTAATCATATGCCCGAAGGCGAATTTTAAACCCCCCCCATCGAAACCCACAGCATAAAATCCCAACCAAGAAATAAATCTATGCGCAGTCTACCCAAGAGGGTCGAGAGGTAGCAAGTAGATATTTTCTCATAGGATTACCATGGCCACGATTGCAAACACTTGGAGCCAACAGAGTTGAAGCCATGCTGCTCCTCATTACCTTTCGGCACCTGCAAACACAAGAGAAACTTGGGATGAGAAGTATGGCCACATTAACAAGCAATAAACCAAACAATGTGCATGTGTATAAACCCAATGAAGCTTACCTCACAGTATGTGGGTCACCTCCATGGCCTCCCCCCTACGTAGAGCCAAAATGAAAAAACCCCAAATGACAAACACAATGCACAACCATCATCAAACAAGACTAAGGGAAGGTTTTCACGCTTTTCCAAGGACATTAAATGTAGCAGTTGGTGGCCATTAACATAACACTAAACCCACTCTCCATAGTTTAAACATCATTGAATTTGTGACCTCCAACACATAGAATAAACCCTATTGACATATGGTATAACCATATGTTATAGTTTCTCCACCCTAGTTCCTATCACCATATAAATGATACAATTCTTAGGTTACAATCAAGGCTTAATGTATTACATTAATAAGGCTTAAATCATATAGTCCATGTATGGCCTGCATTGGCCTTAAGTCAACTATAAGACTTATGTATTTTAATATAAGGTATGTACCATAGGTTTAAAACCTATAAACATATAAACCCTAGGATTTAAGAAATAACCTTAATACAATACAATTAAGCCCTAAGCCTTTGCTTAGTGAAATGGCATATGGAATATGCCATGTTAATTACTTTAACCCTTATAAATCAATGGCTTGGTGTTAAAAGCCATGTACTTAACCTGCAAAATAGAAAACATAAGAAATGTTAATAATTATTATTAGACTAAAATGTAAACTATAATTAATTCCAAAATAATGAAAGAAAGAGTTAAAAGACCCAAAGTAAGTATAAGTATGGAACAAGAGATTTAGCAGTTATAGTTAAATTGACAAGAATAGTAACTATACCTGTTATAATTCGGAGTCGATAAAAGAACCAAAGTCAACCAACAGTATGATATTTAAGGTCACATCTTTCTGTATTCTTTGAACAAAGTTTCCATCGCAAGCATGAACTGCATATAAATAGGTTACCTCTCAAACCATCATGGGAGAACAAGTCTTGCCACTCCACCCACTTTGTTTCCACAAACAAAGTTAAGTTAGGACTCCATAATTAACAAGTGCGACAATGCAGAAGGGATGAAGCACATAAATCCAATGATGACACATAAGTGACAAAAGTGTAAACATAATACTAAGTATTAGACAGTAGTACAACATCATAAGTAAAATACATTAAAAATAATGAATGAAATATAAACAACAGAATAGCTTACAACTAAATAGAGGTACATAAAGTGTACGATAGAGTTCTGTAAGTAAATAATGTTTCATCTAGGTAGTTTTTACTAGCCTAGAATATTTTTTTATTTCAATTTTTGGGGACATTACATCTCCAAATATGACTTCCATCAACCTTCTACACTACAGCTAGTCCATTATAGACTTCTTATGCTCACCCCACCATATAGAGGGCATAGCTTTAGTGCATGATCGAGCGTGGACAAGCGTTGCGATTCTATTACAAGTTCTTCAAATCTATTTAAGAAAGTCGCAAGGTCGAATAAACCCGCATATGTGGGTAGCTCCCTTGACTCATTCCCCACCCGACGTCACACAAGCCTTTTAATGCTTGCACACCTTCTCATAGAGACTTCATGTAATCTATTTTTCCAACCCTCTAAAGCCTCTCCTAAGTCGGATGTGTAGGAACTACCACTTTTCTAGCTCAGGTTTCCATCTGTTGTCGGATTGATATAATCTTCTTGCATAGCTGTGACATTGTAGATCTGATCGAGATAGTCACCATGTCCCTCATGATAGACAGGATCAACGTATCTATGCCCCTCTAATGTGTCGATAAGTGATACCATCATCATTTCCTCATCTTTGAATGAGAGAATCCTTTTCTTGAAATTTATGATGGTCTGATTGTCTATGGCCCAATCTATTCCCTATAGAGTGGGGTATGGGTTCATTTCATCAACAATGTTAATGACTTCAAAGTTTGCAAATGTGCGCAATCCTTCGACATCGACAGAGACATTTCTCAACCGGCTAATGGGTAGGACCTTTGCCTCATTGGCAAGTTGCAACTGTATGGGAGACCAGTCCAAGCGTGGCTTTCCCATACTTTCCCAAGTTTTTCGTGTAAAAATATTGACATCTGAGCCCAGATCCAGGATGATATAATCCATGTTGTATTCACCTATTTGCGCAGTCATTCTTAACTCGTGGCCAATTTTAATTTTTTTTTGTACTTGGTTAACTTTATTTTTAGGTCACGGCTCTACAGGTATCTCTTGTATCATTGCCTATAGTTCTGCAATAGAATTTTTATATTGCATTAGCATCAAACAACTTGACAGAAACATTTTTAGGTTACTAGCCTTTAGTGGAACCTTCTTCTGAAATATGCGTTGAAACCGTTCATGCATTTCCTTGAATTCTGCGGATGTCGATGGTAATTCTGGGGCTATGAATTTTGATTGTATGTCCAAGAATACTTCCATTTGTTCTTGTATTTTTAGTGGCTCCTTTTACTGCATCGTCGGCCTTACTTGTGGCTGCGGTTGTTCTTGCGGGTTATCCTAGTCTGCTCCTGTCGTCGCACCTCCTCATGTTACAACAACGATGTTTAGGTATCATGGTTCAGTTGCAATCATCTGAACATTTATATTCGGATTTGTGTTTGGGTTCTGTACATGGTTAGCTCCTACAATGGTCCTTGCTTTCCACTTTGTGATTAGCTGAGGACATTGTTCAACATTATAGTCATGTCCCTTACAATATGAACATGTCTTCATAGTCTCTAAACAATCTCTGGCATAGTGATCTAGTTGTCCACAGTTATAGCATGTAAATTGACCTCTTCCTCTGCCAAATCCTCCTCCTCCACCTCTTCCTCTGAATTTTCTACCACTCCTTCCTTGTGGGTGTGGTTGCTGTGGTGGGTACTGGTTCTGGTGGTAGTGTGGCTAATAGTGGTTTTGTTGCACGTATGGCTATTGAGGCACGTACTACGGTTGGTATTGATTAGGCGGGAAATGCGCAGGATGATATGAGGCTTGTGCCTATTCATCCTGAGCGAACCCTTTATTTTACATTAAGTAGGTGTCAAGAGTGTTTTCTTTCAAGAGCTGATATGCTCTACAATATTTCTCATCATGTCCTACTGATTTACAAAATTTACAGAAGAGGCTTGTAGGGGTACTTACAAATTTTTGAAAATATAAACACTCTTTGTTGCGATGGCCTCTTGACTCACATATGCGACACCATGGTATACCATGGCCATTTTATGGGTTGGGTGCACCTGACGCGATGTATTTCATGAAGGTCAGATAGTTATCCTTAGTGTGATCGTCTATCCTACATTTTGTGCACCACAAATCCTCTTGTGCTTCTTTACACTTCTTGATGTCTTGAAGTTGTATCATCATATTGGCCAGCTGTGACTAAATCTGCACCATCCCTATGGCACCGTTTCCAATGGGTGAGGCCTCTAATTTCATTGCGGGTTCTAGTGCTTCTGTCTGCGATTCAATTTTTTGCTACATTAACGGCCCTCAAATGTGTGGTAACACCGCAGCAATAAACCACTCTTTATGTTATACATCAGACATTTGGAAGCTTACCTTGGCCATCAATGTTTAAACCATTGGTCAAAATCCCATACTGTTTTCGTCAATTCTTGTTTGATTTCTTTGATCTCGATAATACATTGTGACTCCGATTAAGTTTCCTAAACTCAGAGATCATCGCGACTGAGATCTCTTCAAGGGTCTTCTACAGTGTTCCGATTGGTGTGGCACAAAACTTCATGAACCAATCCAATGCGCGACCCCTCAAGGTCATGATCATCTACATCTTCTTTATATCTGCATTATGGACTAAACGTACCATCCAAATAGCTTCATAGAGGAACCAATGCTGCTCTAGGTCTTCTATTCCATTTCCATTCAATGTGGGTAACCTTACATTCATCGCAGCCTTTGAGTTGGTGTCAAGGTTTTTTGCGACAGGATTCAAAGGGGGTGTACCCTCTCACACACTAGTCACAGGGCTAGCATTATCTGTATTAGCAGTCCTTTCTAGGGATGAAACTCTAGATATTTCCTATGGTGATATTGCTGGGGTTTTGTAGTTGCGTCTTGACCTCAATGTCTCCACAGAATCCTCAGAATCTTCTTGTCCTTCTGAAATGGAGCTATAGTCCTCCTCTTCTTCACAAGACCCTTCATCTTTGTATGATCTAAGTTCATGTTCACTCTCCTCGAACAGACTAGGATTTCGTCGTCACTTTTCGGTTTTCCTTCTCTTTCCTGATCAAAATATTCTTCCACTCCTTAGGATTCTAGCTTCTAGTTTAGGTTCTGTGCTTTCATGGAACATTTCAACTCACCCTTTCCCATATTCTTAATAGGTCGTATGTGAAATATCCTCCTTCTTAGGCATGCAACTCAACTACTCAGCTGCAAAATACCCTTCTCATAGGAAAGCATTTTTATCCATGTACTGATACATAAGTATCTTCTTCGGGGTCCTTGGAAAAAATTTCTTTCAACTTCACTATATGAGGTTATAGTACCTACTGCAAGCTCAATAATATATCCTTGCAATATACTGTTATCCCAAAAATCAACAGCTCTAGAAATGGTGTTACTTACACTGGTTACCTCACGAACCAACTGATCACTCTACTCAACGGTCTTTCTTCTCTGGAAGTTTGGCTGCTTGATCTCCACTCTTGAAAACCACTCATACAGTATAATGAGGAACTTAGCAAAGAATATCTCATGAATATCAGAATATATATATTTGTCTATCAAGTTTTCTACGCTCAATCGTGTCCCTGTGCTTCCCTCTTGCGTGAATTCTAATGTTTTAGAATCCATCCAATATTCCATCTCATTCTTCATCGGGTGCCACAACATTTCCCTCGTTCTGATTAATAGGGTCTTGAAAATGGAACAATTTGTTGGCCACTTTTCGTAACTCATGTGATCTAGGTTCTGTGTAGCCCGTCAACCCAACAAACACTCAAGATACCAGCCCGACAGAGAAAGCCCCATCAGCAATGACCGCAATGTAGGCGTAGTCTCACCCGAGATATCTCTTCGATGGGTAACCGCTATAACCATGTTTCCACAGTTTGTGAGGGGTTATAGTCCTTTGGCACACGACCAAGGTGCTCGATGAAGGCAATGGGATGGATGGACGGTGGAGTCATACTTGCATGACTGAGCACAACTATATGCCAGTGCACGCTACCTAACCTTGTTCTCAACCTCACAACTGACACAACTTGTGCAGTGCAGCTGACTCATACTAACAAACCGTGTGCAACTTATGTTTTGACTTAATACATTACGCATAGGTCGATATATGCATATATTTCAACAACACTTTCTCAAACATTCATCTCCTGATTACAATATAACATCATGCATTTAATCAATATTTCATTATCATACAGTAAGCAAATAACAACTATTCACATAAAAATTCACAGCATCAATCACCCATTCAGACACAAGGGATAATGTGGAAACCCATCTGGAAAAAACCACCATGGTGCTCTTCATATGGCTTGGGAAAAGGAAATAGCACCATGTAGTCTACAGGATGTAGAATGATCTTATGATATGTCCTTTATGACTCATACTTCTTGTTCTCATGCTCCCTGGTTTGTTCTTCTACCCTACTTATACTTTTAGCAGTCTGCGCACACAGTAGCCAGATCTGTGGCTCAACAGCCTCCTATCACTACGAGACTCTTCCTGAGTCTTCTCTTCTTCTAATATCTACAAAATTATAGCAAAATGACATCCTTCACTATGTATAACCAATGAACAACCAAAACAATAACTATTAATCACCAACCCTTATACAGAACGAGTTCTCCCTATTTATAACTTCTTTCAGACCACATAGGGTCGACTACACACTCCTTAACAGTTACATGTCATGATCATCCATAAAAAATTGTTATTGTCTATCAGGGTCTGACACAAGGCACTATTGGCCTGACTTACAAATATCCCCTCGCACGTGTGTTGTCGTAGGCTTATGTCGCCTTAAATGGCCACGATATGCACCATTCTCCTTCCAGTCGTTATCAACTACATGCCCCTATGCTCGCCTTTACTTTTTCGCATGCATATGCATTCTGCTTGCACTGGTCCTTTACTCCCTTCACAACCTTCCTTTCTTTCTGTCGTGCGCGTGACACACCTTCTTTTGCTTGCACGTGAACTTCTTCCTTTTGCTCCTTTCCCAGGACAATACCATCATACCTATGATTTTCTTAAATTTTATATAATGTAGCATTTCATGGGCCAAAATAACACCATCTATTATCTTTCTACCGTCTACAAACCCTGACTTTTCACAAGAGATTAAGCCCGAGAGGGTTTGTTTCAGGTGATTTGTTATTACCTCAGTGATGATTTTGTATAGAACATTGCAAAGGATTATGGGCCTGAGTTTTTGTGGGAAATCAACACCTTCACGCTTTGGAATGAGAGTAAGAAAGGTTGCATTGAAGGATAACAAATTCCTTCTGGAGACCCTGGAGTCTTCCACTATCCTACACACTTCCATATTAATGAGATCCCAAAAATGGTGAAATAAGTTCACCCTAAAAACATATGGGCCCAGGGATGTACCTTCTTTCATCTGGAAAACTTCTTCCTCCACCTCAATGAGGGTTATAGGTTTCATCAAAAGATCATTTTTCTCATGAGTAATAAGGGATGGGATAAGCCTTGTTATCTTCCTTATGTCTCCCCTTGTGTTTTTCCTTGGATCAAACAAAATGTCTATGAAATGATGATTTAGAGTGGTATCTATTCCTTCCCTAGTTTCCACCCATTCTCCTCTAGTATTCTTGATGGATTTTTTTTGTATCCTGTGCTGAGTAACCGAACGCTGGAAGAATTTTTTTTTCTCTCCCCCTACTTTCACCATTCATTCCTGGATTTTTGTCACCATAGAATTTCCTCCTGGTTTTCTCTCTCCTCTAATATGGAGTAGAGGCTTAGTTCTTCCATTTTTAAGTCAGTGGTGTACCCTTCATTTCTCCCAATAGATTGGACCTCCTGCAAGCGGCCTTCCATGATATTTTTATGAGAAAATATACTACCAAATTCCTGATTGTTCCATTCTTTAATATTTTCTTTCAATCCTTTTAATTTCCATTGGAATTTGTACATGCTTTTGCCATCTCCTTCACTCATCTATTCCCACCAATTCCTAATCTTCTCTTCAAACTCTAGATGCTCTAGGAAAAACTATTTAAACCTGAAGGGATTTTTGAACTAGGAGCACAACCCACTCCACATTAATTCAATTGGCCAATGATTTGAGCCCATACCTGGGAGCCTTACAGAATGAAGCTTCCTCCCTAAATCCAAAATGGACTCAGATATCAAAATTCGGTCAATTTTGAATGCAATGTGTCTATCGTCCATCCATTTGTTGTTCAATGTGAACCAACCATGTCAAGGAATGATGTCTATGAGTCCAAATCATCAATGGTGTCTCTGAATGTTTTACATTCATCCTCGAGCCTGCTTCGCCCACCCTTCTTTTCCTCCAAGGGGGTGATGAGGTTGAAGTCCCCTCCTACAACCTAGTGATCATTGGACATATTATCCTAGAGTTTTTGAAAGGATTTGATAAAATCCCTCTTATCTCTAGCACTATGAGGACCATACACATTCGTTACCACCCCTTCAACTGAAAACTCTACAACTGTTGTACAGGAATATACACCTAATAACCTTAGGTCTGTGGTTACCAACATACTCAATAACTTGCAGAGAATTGACTTCTAAAGTGCAGAATAGGAAATAGGAGGGTTAGAAGAACTTACTCAATTAACGAAGGTAGATCCTTGCTAGCCCTCTTCCGCTTTGCTTCACTTCCAAATTCTTCAGGATTGTCCCTCTTTCACCTGTCAAAATCCAATCTTCCAGATACAAGATACTTCATATATATATAAATAGGTTAGATAAATCATATATAAGATGCATAAACATAAACATTTATCAAACCATGATATATGAGACACATATGGAAGAAGTAATCTCTTTATTATCAATACTGGAAAGAGTTAAGGTTACAACCCAGTGTCTGAGACAAGAACTCCTCTGCAACTAAAGGATTCTGAGTTCATTTCTCCAAAGAAACTCTATATACAAGCCACCAGCATAACTTTGCTCTCCAAGTCTATCCCCCAACACCCTCCCCAAGGCCTATATTTATATGGAGAAAATAAGGCAGTTTTCGAAGGTTGGGGAAGTTGTAGCAATTAAGGAAATTAGGTAAAATGAGTTAACTGATCTCAGCTTAGCACGTGTTTTTATGTTTAAATGTTAATATACACATTTGTGGGTATGTAGTAGAGAAACCCATGAATGATTTGCGACTCTTCATAAGGGAAACCCGCGAATACAGAGATTCGCTAATTGCATCAACTGGGACTCGCGAATGACTCGCGAGTTGTATAACAGGAGAGTCACGAATACAACCTAACATGTCAAAATGGCAAAGTAACCAGCTGGATAGAGGAAGAATGTATGATAAGCAGGTCATCAATAGTATCATGGGAAAACCTCAATCCATAGATGTCCTTTTGTGTGCCAACATGAGGAATGTCGGCACTCAGACAGAGAAGTGCCATTTAGGCGGATAACAGATGCCCCCTAATGTGTGAGGGCAGAGGGAAATGATGGCTGAAATACATTATAATCAATAGCTTTGGAGAACTCAGAAATCCAATGGAGCAGAGAAAGTACCTGAAACAAATACATAGTAATGGCATGTACAAAATTACATCTGAGGATGTTATGTTCAATATACTGGAACACTAGCCCCTTCAACAGTCAATGAGTACATCATATAATACGGGTATAAAACCACATATATTACAAAAGTGGATCAAAGCAAACATATACAATAATGAGTCTTCAAAGATCTGGAAGCTGTGTATAGGAAGCGAACATAATCTTGCGCAACTTAGTCCATAGGGGAGGAACTAAGGTCTTCATAAAGGATCCCAAAGAACCAGTACAATCCAAGCCATGTGAATACAGGAAGCTGAAGTCGAACATGGAGAGGATTCAACAGTTTGTCAATCAATAGATGATAATCGACAACTGAAGCAAAGGAATTCACCAATAATGAAAGTGAATCCTGAGGTACCATCGTCAAAACTCCAGGTCTTTGTCATCATGAAGTGCTGAAACAAAACCATACTGTGATAAGGAAGGCAATAGATCCTCCATCGGATCACAAGAGTGACTAGGAACTGGGAAAAAGAAGGTAGACACAAGTAGACAAATAACAGATGAAACAATGATGGGATCAGGATATAGATCAGATAGTGGGAAGAGTCCTTGAACAGTGAGCACACACAGAGATGACCAAAGGCAGCATATAACTTATAGAGAGGACAACTAGACTTATCTTTCATGTGGGGGACATGATCATATTCCCCAAGTATAACGGACAAGAAGAGGAGTAAGAAACTCAAAGTGATAGCTGAACAAAAGTGGACACTGAAACATGGATATCGGAAAACAAAGAGTGCTATGTTCAAGGATAACATGCTGCCATTACTGAAAACAAGAGAAAACTTCTTCCTTACCTTCCCTGTTAAATTTTAATGAGTCCAGGAAAGCCAACTCAGTTCTCTCTTCATTTTTTAACAAGCTTGAAGAGATGGGAAAATAATGCTTGATAGTATCCCCTCTTTCTTGTAGAGTTTAATGAGTCCAAGAAAGAAAACTCAAGACCATCTTCATTTTTGGCAAGCTCGAAGAAAAGAAAGAAGAATGCTTGATAAGGCACTGATTCGTGGATTTTACGAGCCCGAACTAGTACATGCTCGATGGTGTTTTCATAGTTTAGAGAGTCTGAAAACTCCAAAGAAGACTCCAGGGGGGTCCTTTTTCATACAATTTAGTCTCCCGAGGCCGAAAAAGTATAAAACAAACCAAAGAAGAACTCTCTTAACTTCCGAAGAAGAAAAGGCGCACCTTTTTTGTAATTAGTCAAGAAGGTTTGAAAAAGGTTAAATTACCACCTACCCAATGCTCCTTCAAAAGTAGCATATAGCCTGAGTTTTACGAGTGTGAAGGAAGGAAAGATCACTCGGAAAGATCCATTTGATTACGAGAAATGGGGCTTATAAAAATAAACTCGACTATTTGTTCATTAGGGTTTAACGAGCATGACAAAGAAATAAAGTACACTCAGAATCTTTTTCATGTTTTAGTCCAGAGCACGAAAAAAAGAAAACTAAGCTCATACCGGGGGTTCCTTTTCCGTAAGTTTAGTCCCTTAGGTCCGGAAAAGATATAAACCTATACCTAAGAATACTCTTCTCAATTCAAAAAGAAAAGAGAGGGATCCTTTCTCGTATTATTCCACATGGTCCGAGAAAGAGATAACCTACCACCAATGTGGATTCCCATTCACATATTCTTAACGAGCCTGAATGGACAAGTTTACTCGGCAGTCAAGTCTATTTTGAGGAGTCATACTTGGGCCTAAAGAAACTCAAAATATTTCCCGCGAAGTTTTAATGAGTCCGGAAAATTCAACTCGTGGCCTCCTTACTGTTTTTAACAAGCTCGAAGAAAAGCAAAAAGAATGCTCTAAAGGCGAGGAGACGAGTGTCATAAGGCAGGCGAAACTAGTTCCAAGAGCAAGGAACAAACCTATGCATAATGCAAGGAAAGCGAGCAAGATAAGGACACTTGGGGAAGGTCTCCTCAGGGTAAAGGGTGTCAAGTTGCAAAGGAGAAATGATACAAGGCTTAGCGGCAATGAGAACAAAGATGAGGTCTTATACAACGAGCTAAAAGCGTGGAAGCTGGCATCAGGATCATAAGCGTGAGCAAGGCACATGAAAATGCAATTACAGCTTGAACAACAAGGTGAGGCCCATAAACAGTTGTGAATCCAACTAATAATCCTGTCTCCAAGAAACAACAACATCAGAAGAAACGATCCGATGCGGGTCACTTTGGCAGAAACACTTGTGACTTTGCTATCTTCTACAAAAGGAAAAGTCAATGCAGGATCAATCGAAGAAGATTATATAGGACCAAGGCTCGAGGGTTTATAATCAATAAGATCAACCTCAGAAGAGAAGCTAAAATCAACAAGGGAGATAGAGTCTACAGGAACAAACTCAATATCACAGGAGCTGAGAAATTCATAAGAAAAAATCAAACTCATCAGGATCACTGACTTGATTTTCAAATGAAGAATCAAAAGACTCAACAAAAACCAACATAAGAAAAAGGGAAGGCTTACTAAGCAAATTAGGGTTAGACTTAATCACAACTGAAAAACAAGGTCAGACTGTATCAAAGGCTCCAGGAAGACTTCATCCGAAGGGAGGAAATCATTCGAGATAGGACACATATCTGAACTTTCAAATGGATGGACAGAGTGGAGAGAAGGCTCTACAATCTGTATAGGATGACTCACCTGATCAACTACTGGGACCAAGTCCAGAGAAGATAAGCATGAAAACAGAGGCTGCCTCTCAGTAGCAATTGAGCACAAATGACAAGAAGCCACATAGTTCACCTGTGGCAGGGTAGTGTCTACAGAAACACTGGGAATCAATAAAGGAAAGACTTGGTCTCTAGTTGGGTCAGGATATGGATCAAGAAAATCCAACTGATCGATAGTGACAATTTATTTGCCATGATTAAAGTACATCACAGGAAAGAATGTTGACACCACAGCTTGCATGGCATAGACATAATCACGTCCAAGGAGCATATTAAAGTCCAAAGGGTCTTCTATCACCATGAAGTCAACTAAGACGGTCTTCCCACCCAAAGTAACAAGTGTTTGAGCAAGAATTCCCAAGGCTATACAAGTTCTTCTATCAAACACCAGTAACTGACTAGTAGTCGACACAAGGCTGGGAGATCCCATACCTCGCCAAGCACGAGCAGACAAAATACTAACTGAGGCTCCTTCATCAACAATGCAATGAGCAATTGTATAGGGTTCAACTTTGACCTTTATCTGGAAAGGTGCATGGGAAGGAAGGCACGGCTCAACTAGGCTATCCAAATCAAATGAAGCAATCTGAGAGCTTTGTGGGGGTTGATCCGAAACAAGTTTAGTGCCCCCTTGTTCAGTAAGATCTGAACTAGCAGTGAAGAAAATGTGACTAGTAGACACTTCACTCTCCAAAGGAAGAGTGGGATTGATCGATATTGGGATCGATTCAACCGCTTGGTGAAAGTCACTCTCTGAAGGGAGAGTGGGATTGACCAAAGATGACATTGGTTCAATCACATGAGGAGCACTCTCCGAAAGAAGAGTGGGACCGACCAAATCTGAGATTTGTTCGACCACTTGATCAACCAAAGGTTGAGTAGGATGTTGAGAAACTATAGGGTGTTCAGAAGAACGAAATCCATGAGTGTTGGACCACACTCTTCGCACCTCTAGGATAGCAGGGCACAGATGAGTAAGATGATCTCCCTTGCATAGCACACAAGGGAACTTCAGATGATGCTTCGAACGACCATTTTTCTCAACGGTATCAGCATGACTAGCAGTGGCTAACTATTTGCTCTCAACATGACCTGCAGAGGATGAGAGTTTGCCTCCAGCATGAACAACAGAGGATGGGTGACTGGGTCCAACCTCACTAAGGGAGGCTGGTTGTTGAGAGACTCCATAATGTTAAAAAACGGGATGACCATGAATACAAACTCTTCGCACCTCCGCAATAGAAGGGCATTTATAAGTAAGGTGGTATCCCTCACAAAGCTTACAAGGAAACTTGAGCTTATGTTCTGAATGGGTAGACTTGTCAACAGTGTCAACATGACTCGCAGTGGTTAACGAATTGTCTTCAGCGTCAAGTACAGAGGCTGAGAGACTGCCCCCAGCATGCCTGGCAGAGGCTGAGAGACTGGGTCCAACATGACTTGTAGAGGTTGGATGGGCACCATTAACATGAAAAACAGAGGTTGAATGGTTAGGATCAACATGCTTTGCAGCAGTTTAGTGTGTGCCCCCAGCGTGAGCAACAGAGGCTAGGTGAACAGATCCAACGTGAACAACATAGGTTGGATGGGGAGGTTCAACTTAAACACCAGAGGTTGAACGAGTGCACCTAATGTGAACACCAGAGGCTGAGTGACCTGAAAAGGTTGGAAGGATCCCACCAGCTTGATCACCAGAGGCTGGATGGATAGCTCCAACATGAACAATAGAGGTTGGATAAGAAGGTTCAACTTGAACAACAGAGGTTGAATGGGTGCACTCAACGTGAACACCAGAGGTTGAGTGACTGGATCCAACATGGCCTGGAAAGGTTGGAAGGATCCCACCAGCGTGATCACCAGAGGCTGGATGGATAGCTCCAATATGAACAACAGAGGTTGGATAGGAAGGTTCAACTTGAAAACCAGAGGTTGAATGGGTGCACTCAACATGAACACCAGAGGTTGAGTGACTAGATCCAACATGACCTGCAAAGGTTGGATGGGTGCCCCCAGCCTGAACAACTGAGACTGGGTGGTGAGGTTCAACTTGACTTGCATAGGTTGAATGGGTGCCCCCTTGCTTATGTGCTTTCTTCCTATTCCTCCTTCTTTTACTTTTTTTAGACTGTCGGTTATTAGTATCAATACTTTCACCGCATGAGGTAGAAGGAGGAGGATAACTAACTATAGGTGAAGGGGAAGCAAGGTTTGATGCTCTTGATATAAAGAGCTCACTTGAGAAGCATCAGGAGCATTCATGATAGTGGGATTGGAAAACAACCACACCGGTAGCCCTAGGGTGAATCCCGGAAGATTCAAGGTGGCGATCAAGGGAACACCAACATTCCCTGTGAGAGGAATAGGACAAGGATCTCCCCTCATGGGGATCTCTTGGTTGGTGTTCAAAGGGGTGTTAGCCATAGATTTAGAACAAGAGACAAAGTCTGAGGTTGATGGTCAACCAAAATTACAAAGCAGACACCTAAAGGCCCACTAAGTACAGACAAACCACATAGCACTTACTAAAAATTCCTAAAGCCCAACAGACAAACAGGTATAAGATGTACTTTCCAGAAGAAAGCTGATAGACAGTTACTTGGCGTCCCTGTAGATGTTCTTAGGCACAAGTGGAGGAATCACCCACCACCCTCCCACACTTTCTACCAGGGTTACCTTCCAAGTCTGTCCAAGGTCAACCAGAAATAACCTTCCAGTGTACCTGTGTATGAACCCTAGATGTCAAGAGACTAAAGGCTACCTTAACTACACCAACAGTCTAGGGGGACAGTCGTCAGCCGAACTCGTACGCATGGGCAGGGTAGTTGAGCCCGAAAATCTGTCTAGGAAAGAATCCCTAGATGCATAAAAGTCCTGAGTTACGTTTTGACAAGGATTCAGAGGGTTATCTCCTCTGTCCAAGCCTCCACGTGGCCTAGTGCTTAACTCCCATTTGAGAGGAGATTCCCAGATACAGTTGATGAAGTCAAGGATTTACCTAGTGAAAGGTCCACTACGTCTGAGTTTTATAACTTGTGGGAATTTTACACTTCCTATCCCACAAGTCTATCCTAAGATAGTAGGTGAAAGGCCCCTAAAAAAAAAACTTACTAGTAAATTTTAAGTTATACATTCATTTTAAAGGGCTGTTTCTTACTCAAGGGGAAATGGAATGGTAAACTGGTGGTGTTTTGACTCCAAATTGAAACAAAATGACTAAGGAAAGAGATATGATATGCAAAATAAAAAACTATTCTCTTTATGTTTTCAAATAGAAAACTTGAAAGCCAAAAGATCAAATCTTTTTTTATATTTTTCCAAAAACAACGATATGCTATGCAATCTAGACTAAAAACCTAATCTACATGCATATAAAGCAAACATGTGTTTTTGTATTTTTCTTTTATAAATGCAAAAGAAAAATCAGCCTATCAACTAATGCAAGCAAGTACTAAAAGCAAAGAAAATAGACAACTACTCTACTCCCCACAAGCAAACCCTAGGTTTCCCTAAAGTTAGATATCAACCTCTCTTGAAAAAGAAAACTTACGACAGTAAATAAGCCAACAACTTTGGAATGAAAAGACCGAGCAAATAAGACTGATATAAACAAAGGTCAAGAAGTCCCAAGCATCAATCTAGACCTACAAACAAAGGCTTCTCAGTACCTTGTCCAACAAGGTCAAGCCAAAGAAAGAGGTGGGGGGGGACAAGTAGCAAAAAACAAGTTCTTTTTAATTTTATTTTATAAAGGCAAAAGAAAAACTACCTACAAGTTAAAAACATGCAGATAACAAGAACAAAACAAAAGGGTCTCTGCTATACAATCACCAAACAAACTCTAGAATGCCCTAAAGTCAGTATAAAACCTACTTGGAAGGAAGGCTTGTATAAAAAAAAGTCAACTAGTTTGGCAAGGTGAAGTTAACCAACAAAAGAAGAAAGAAACCAACACCAATAAGTTTCTGAAATCAAACCAAGGTCAAGAACAGAGGCTGACCAAAAACATAAGCCAAAAATCAAACCAAGCAGAGGAGGTAGGGGAAAAGAGCAAAGAACAATCCTAATGCTATGAAATTCTTAAAAGATAGCATACACCTAAAATGCACTAGACTTGAGCGAACTTGAATCAAATACACTGTGTAAAAGCAAAGAACTGAAACACATAGGCTAACAGAACCAAAAGACAACCAACTAAGGAAGGCTAGGAACCCTAGCTTGGGTGCAAACAATGACAAGAATCACTGCAGGCTTACAAAGGCAAGTGAGAATCAACCACTGTCAGAAGACAGACTGAAAAAGCAGAGCCCAAAACCCTAAACACAGGTCTGGACAAAGACACTTCAACCTACAACCCAAACCAGCCAAAAATACTTTAGCATGCAGACAGTAAACAATCCAATCAAAAAGGCTTAAGGGCTTCCGAAAAAGCACAAACTGTGATTAACAAAGGCACCCAGACAGGTCAAACAGTATTTATAATGAAAATCCACTTAGAAATAGGGATTACCCAAAGCAAAGACCAAATAGAATTTAACTTAAAAATCCCTACTTCCAAGAGTATTCACGACTGTCTATAAGGGCAGGTCGCGAATGATTCACGACTGTCTAGTCCAGCAATCCACGAATACAAAGCTATATTCGCGACTGTCTAGAACAACAACTTGCGAATGGGTATAAAAATTTCTCCGAAACAAAGAAAAAACCCAGGACTTTCAAATAATGAGGCAAGCAAGAATCAAGATGCAAAATGACAAATAGACTTTAAACAAAAAACTGGCCAGGAGTAACAGAATCAACCTAAAGCAACCTAGGCTTCCCCAACAGAGTCACCAGTTCTATTGTACAGGAATATACACCTAATAACCTTAGGTTTGGGGTTACCAACATACTCAATAACTTTAAGACAATTGACTTCTAAAGTGTAGAATAGGAAATAGGAGGGTTAGAAGAACTTACTCAATTAACAAAGGTCGATCCTTGCTAGCCCTCTTCCGCTTTGCTTCACTTCCAAAGTCTTCAGGATTGTCCCTCTTTCACCTGTCAAAATCCAATCTTCCAGATACAAGATACTTCATATATATATAAACAACTTAGATAAATCATATATAAGATGCATAAACATAAACATTTATCAAACCATGATATATGAGACATGTATGGAAGAAGTAATCTCTTTATTATCAATACTGGAAAGAGTTAAGGTTACAACCCAGCGTCTGAGACAAGAACTCCTCTGCAACCAAAGGATTCTGAGTTCATTACTCCAAATAAACTCTGTATACAAACCACCAGCATAACTTTGCTCTCCAATTTTATCCCCCAACACCCTCCCCAAGGCCTGTATTTATATGGAGAAAATAAGACAGTTTTCGAAGGTTGGGGAAGTTGTAGCAGTTAAGGAAATTAGGTAAAATGAGTTAACTAATCTCAGCTTAGCGTGTGTTTTTATATTTAAATGTTAAGATACACATTTGCGGGTATGTAGTAGAGCAACCCGTGAATGATTCGCGACTCTTCATAAGGGCAACCCGCGAATACAAAGATTCGCGAATTGCATCAACTGGGACTCGCGAATGACTCGCGAGTTGTATAACAGGAGAGTCGCGAATACAACCTAACATGTCAAAATGGAAAAGTAACCAGCTGGATAGAGGAAGAATGTATCATACGCAGGTCATCAATAGTATCCTGGGCAAACCTCAATCCATAGATGTCATTTTGTGTGCCAACATGAGGAATGTCGGCACTCGGACGGAGAAGTGCCATTTAGGCGGATAACAACAACCTTAAAGTCTATGGAAAGAAAACATTGGTTACCTTGGAAACCCTCGAGACTGACCCTAGTGAGGTACCAGAGAATTCATAAACCTCCTACAAAGGCTCTTTCTTCTATTTCTACCCCTTCGTTTCCCTTCAATTTTTTGTTAATCAAATCTTAGCTTTGAGCATCCTAGAACTTAGTCTCTTGTAAGAAGACTATAGTTGAGTTTTTTTCTTGATCTTCTTGCTTAAGATCCTTACTTTTCATGGGATGTTTAAGAACCTAATGTTTGATGAAAGGATATTCATTGGGAAACTTACAAACCTAGATTATCTTTAATGTTATTGTACTGTCCTGACTCTACCAAACACCTGCCCACTTCTACAACCCTTTGTTTGTTCGACTTCTTGCCCGTTTTCTTGGTTGGTTCTTTGAAATTTCGTTTTGTCTCCTTTTCGAACCTTGAGTTGATATCAAGTTGGTTGGAGTCCCGATATTTGAGGATGGATTATTTTAACATGATCACTTATTCATGTGGGATGTAACATTTCCATTTATCTGCATATGACTTCTCAATCCCCTCCAGATCCATATAGCCTATATCCATGTCCTCTTCTTCCTCACCTATTTTCAGCTCCCACATTTCTTGCAAATTTTCTTTTATAGTCTCTTCCTCCATGTGAGAGGTTGGATACATTGTTTCCAAGGGGGGGAAGGCTCTATTTTTTTTGGTCAATTGTTTTTCCAAGGTTTGCTCCACGATATCATCCAAAACATTGAATTTATTTGAGACTAATATCTTCTTATTCACCTCCTGGTTGTCATGATTCTGTCCTCATTTCTTTCTTGATGAGACCCTGGAGAAACCTTACTCCTTCTTTTCCTCTTCCTTCCCCAGATTTGTCTTTGTACTATTCGTGGGACAATCCCTAAATAAATGACCATATTCGTGGCACCTTTGACACCAAAATGGGATCTGTTCATAATATAGGGTTTGCACCAAGTCCTCATCCTCCCATGACATTTAGATTGATTCTTTCAAATATTTGGTTAGATCCATGTCAACGCAAATCCTTGTGTAGGTTTTATACCTTTAGATTCTCTCATTTGTTCTTATATTTTGATGAATTTCCTGAGATAGTTTCCTAAATATTCAAGAATTTATGGATCCCAATATTCATGCAGCAGAGAGTGTGATCCATACTAGCACTACTTTCATATCTTCCTTTTCTAGGTAGAAATTTTCCTTCTAGGGTCTTAGGAAAAATAAATATGACCCCCCATCAATAAATGTATTGCTTCCTCAAAGTTAATAAAGGAGATAGTGCAGAAACCCTTGGATCCCAGTTTAAGGTTATAGTGCCCCTTGGTTTTCCAAGTAGAATTGATCCATGAGACCATGGATTTTTCTGAGGGTTGCATTCCCACGAACTTGCCAATTAGTGCATGGTCTTACATATACTGGATTCTTTCTCTTATCTTCGAAGATCTCACCTTCATGGATAGAATGAGGGCGGCTTTTGGCATGCACTTCCTTGGCTTCCGCATTGTTAGTATTTCTGTCTAGGTCTACGTGTGATCTAGATCTATCGAGATGTCCCCAATCTTCATCCCTTGTGGGTTAGCTATGAGGGAGGCTTGTTTGCCTCCCCCTTACCTTCTTCCATGCTTCCGTCAATCAATCCCCCTTATCCAAACCCCAACCAATCCTTGGTCGTCTCACCCTCAATTTGACATCAAGGATTAAGTCCTTTAGTAAATTAATAATTAATATACAAGTAGTTCTAATATTAATGGCTGAAAAATCAAGAAACCTCATACCTGCAAGTTGAAGCTATTTTAATGGATGGAAATCCTTCATACTCAAACACCCAATATTAACAAGTACATAGACATTTTTGACCTCTGTTCAGATAACTGAATAAATTGGGAACTACCACGTTCCACCCAACCATGACCCGGAACCATTCCTGGTTTCAATCCAGATCCCTCCGAGCCGGGTCCAACATGTAAGTAGCTTATAGATCCTAAGGTAAGGATTCCCTATCTTGGATAGAAGGTTTTGTATGAGTTTCCTCTTTCCTCCTAGGAAAATTTTCTCCAAGAACTCTCTTAAGAATAATCACGTAGAATTATTGAATAATCAAAATATCCTCAATCCTCTCTTTGTCTTGGGTATTTATAGACATAATTTTTAGGAAAAGGGGCAGTTAAATCAAGAATCATTTGTTTTCTTAAAATAACCCTTTTTACTTTATTTAGGTAATTTTAATATTTATTTAAATTTATCTTATAAAGTTTTGACTAGTTCCTACTTTGACTCTTGTAGTTATTTAATATTTAATTAACATTAGTAATAATAACAGAATATAGATAATTTCATTATTATTCATAGTTACTAGTGTTATTACTTTTACTTACTCCTTTATACATAATATGTATAAAATATATATTCATATATATCTTTGTTAACATTTTTACTTTTAGACATCATATATCATGATCCCTAATAACAAGACACTTTTCTTATTAACTTATAGTCACTTCTTTATTAATGCCTTTAGGTAGGGGTTAGTTCAAATAGGTTAGGAAACTCTAAACCTCCTTGCATGTTGGATTCCCCCTCGTATAACATGGTAGTTATTTGGTTTATTGTTGTGTTTGATCCAAATTGTGCAAACGTTCCAACGACTACGTGTGAACAAATCCGTAAGAAATGGATCATGAACATCGATTTTCCCAAATGTATTTGATTTTGTTATGTTCTAGTCATTGCTTGCATTGAATGGATCTAGAATCATATCGTGACCTCTTCCAACAAAGCGATGTCCTTGTTCCCATGTATAAAATCATTTATACGTTAAAAAGAGTTTAGATACATTGTATGAGCGGTAAGATATCAAGTTCGCTAGGCATTATCCAAAATGGTAGTGTCTGAATATTTATAGATATAATGTGTGTGTTTCCAATGAATAGATCAATGTAGAAATTTTATAGAGTATCTATCCAATGCATGCATTAGAATTATCGAAATTGTTATGCATTTCCCTAAAATTGTAGAGTTTGAATATATATACCAAATTCCTGCTTTTGATTCCTTAATAGAAGAAAATGTTGTAATTGGAATATCATATAATTCGGATTTGGTAGAACACTGCTAGTAAATATCATTGAATCCTTGTATAGATTTGGGATCTAGGCGATTTAGATACAATTTATGTTTCTAAGGCTAGTATATTGTATACTCTGCATTGGTTCCATATGCATGATGTAGTTTTGCACAATGCATTGGAGGTATCTATTTTCTTATGACCTTACCTTACTGGATTCGTTGCCCATGTCGGGCTGGCTCTAGGCAGAACACATATGCCAAATAAAGCCAATGGTTGGGAGGAAAGTCCACGTCGAGCTTTCAATCGCTTAATCCTTTCAAATACTAATAGTAACCCGTAATGGTTATCTTTTTATTAGGAAATTATTTATCATGTTACAATCTTGTTGTGTAGATTATGTTGTCAAAATTATTATTTGAATTATTTGCTCCTATGTATATTGAATTAACGTGGGTTTTCAAGTTATGGTTGCAGAGAATGCATTACAATAGTGGAAATGAATTATAAGACACTATGGTGAATCATTCTACAGACTTACATGCCTTTTTACAAGTTAGGTCCCTTATTTTTAGAAGTGTTATAGCTTGTTTTTGTTTTCTATTTTTTAACCATTTGCTTGTCTTAAAAATATGATTTTCTTATTGTTTTAAAGTTTTGACCTTGGTTTTTGTTAGGTCATGTTTTTGTCTTGCATTGTTTTCATGCTTTTATTCATATTTTGAACCTTGCTTTTGCTTTTTGCTTTTAGAAAATTTTGTTGATAGGGTCAATTTTAATTTTAAACTTTTAATTCTCATGATTTTTTATTGCTTAGCTTAGTTTTACAAGTTTTCCTTTGATTTTATAAATGAAAGGTTTTATAAGGCATATATGGATTAAAAGGTTTTATAAATAGCATTATAAGTTAAATTTAGACCCCTAAACCAAGTACAAACTCTTATTATTGGCTTAATATTATGAAATCATTAAATTGGACTTTCTTGTAGCGCAAGGCAAAAACAGATGCACTAGAGCGCTACAAGAAAATCGCGTGAGCTAAAAACATCATTTTTCGGTCCAATTTATTCGAGATTCACACACCTGAGGTGTTAATCACATTGTATGATGCATTTGATACGTGTCTTCTACAATTTAATCACTGAAGCAGGTGGATTATAATAATAAGGGCAAGATCGTGGCGATTTCATGCAGAGAAGGTATAATGATGACAATGGAGTATAATGAGACAAAGCTATTTGGGTGTATGTTTTTTTATCTGAAGGACATGAAGAATCAGAGAAGATAGTGTTGAGAAATCAAGATTTTGAAACTGGACAAGAAATTAGGGCTTTCAGCAGCAGCTAGCTGGAGTGGTCTAAGCGGTTAAAGATAGGTGGAGCATGCAATTCGACACCTGACCATTAAAATAACCATATTCCACGACTTGAATTGATCATCTTAACAGGTAGTCCACATGCCATTGCCAGGGGTTTTTAAATTTGGGGATTTTTCTGTTAAATGACTAATAACAAATTCGAAGGAAGAATACTAGTCTTTGACCTAATACATGTTGAATGATGAATTATTAACCAATAGATTTAAAGTATTCATCATTCAAATAGTGGAATTTAGAGTAGAGCTTGTTGGAGGCCCTTGTACTGTATTCTAGGTTAGTCTGTTGAGATTTGAAGACATTTAGACGGTGGTATATTGACATAAGTTGTTTAACCATATTAAATATGAAAAAGAGTGGAAAAACAAATAGGGCCAAGCCCACAGATCTAAGCACGATGAAGAATTTTTCAGAATGTGCACAGTTGTTTTCAAATGCAGGATGGATAATGTTCTTCAAAAGGATTGAAGGCTACCATGTAGAGGTGTCTTACAAATTTGCTCAGTGCCTAAACAAAGACATAGTGTCTTTTGACACCTTAAAGTTCAAATTAACTAAGGAATTAATAGTTGAGGCAACATGGATCTTGGACGAGGGAGAGTTATGGTTTAAAAAGGTTCCATTCACCTTTAATGTTAAAAAATACTTGCTTCCTAGTGTGATTGTAGATTGGGGAAAAGGTTTTCCAATCCATAATTTTAAACCTGAATGGATTGAGCCCATTAAAGTCTTCCAGAGCTATGTTACCTGTGAGGGTAGATATGCTTTTGTCTTCAAATATCACTTTAGGTTTCTCTAGCATCTTAGTGATGAGTCTGAAATGAACTTACCATTCTTCTTTCTGAAAAGTCTACAAAAGATGTCCTGTAGGGTTAGAGAGCACCAAGATCATACAAAGTAGTCTGTTTTTCATCATGGACTCATCAAACTTATCATAAGCATTGTATTGCAAAGTAGGGAGAAGACTTGGGAGCATTTCATTTTTTGGTCAGGTTTCAAAACTGATCAAGAGGAATAGTCTCAAAGAAGACAAGTTAATAAAGGTCAAGATTTGATTAAAAATCTTAGAATAAAGGATGAATAAAATGTTAAACCAGAAGAAGTTCCAAACCAGGAAAATAGAAACTCTAAATTTGAACAGCAAATTAATGAGAATGAAAGCAATACTTTACAGTTATAAATTAAAGAGGCTGAGCCTATTGTGGATGTGGTACTTGCAAAATAAATTCAAGATGTTAAAGAAGAGATTGAGGAGCAAAAGAAAATTCTTATTACAGTATTATCAGAGGAAGATGAAAAATATTTATTTGATGATGATAAAATTCCTATTACTCATGCATCTAGGGTTTATGCTGAGCAAGAGATTCACACTCATTGTGATAAGGAAGCAGTGTCAAAAAGGAAGAAAATGAAGGTAGTAGAGTTTTCTACAATCATTCATCAAGGAAAGACTCTCAAGATGTTGGGAGAGATGGCTCCAGTTTGGAGACCTAAAATAAGACCTAAGAACAAACTTAGACTAAACATGAAAAATTTGTTGAATCCCAAATTGACTAAAGAAAAGTTTACACTGATAGAGGACTCATCTTCTGAAGAAAAATTGGATGATGGTGAAGATGGCAATAAAGATAAAAAGCCAATTGAATCAAAAGGAAAATATGTCAAGACTGATACCAAGATTTCTGATATATTTCTAGAGATTCGAAATCAATTGTTTCAAGAGCATCAACAAAGTGAGGAAAATAGTTCTTGTTTAGAGAAGAAGGAGATGGTTGAAGAAAACGTTCCATGCAAAGCTGAAAGTGAAGAACATCCAGGGTTTCCTATGACATCCATAGAACTTATGGAAGAGGATGAGGAAATTTATAAGAAACTAAAAATCCCATGGACACCAGATGGGATGCAACAATAGCAAGATACAAGTTTATTGATTCGGAAAAAGAAAATCTACAAAGAAGTGTTAAGCAATATAAGTACTAGATTGAGTATATGCAGGAAACTAATGATGCGCTAGTTACAACAAACAGGAAACTTAGAGAAGATTTGGAGGAAGTTAACAGCCATTATCAGGAGTTGATCACAGTTTCAAGAGAAGCATTGAAAAAAAAAGGAAAATAGAAGGTCAATTCACACTGTTAAAGAAAACCATTCAGGACCTGCAACAGTGTAATGAAGAGCTTACATGGAAGATTGCAAACATGGAGACAAATCAATTGAAGGCAAGAAGGAAAGCTCAAGCCTTGGAAGGAATTGCTTTACTAGCTGAAGCAGCTAAAGATTTGTGAAGATTAGTCAAGAAAGTTAGTTATTAGTTAAGTTTGAAAAGTTATTTTATTTTTTGTAAAGAGGTTTTAAATTGAACTATTCGATACGTAGTCTTAAAAATAGTTATAGTTTAGTTATTCAACTGATTTTGAAAAGTAAGATAAATGTAAGTCTCAAAGAGGACAGGGGGTTCGATTTTTTACTGACAAGGGGAGGCTATCAGGCTTTGTTTGTGAGCTAAGTAAAGACTCTTATGTGTTTTTTGACAATTGAACTATGAAATATATACACTATATGCCCTTCATATTATTGACTGGTTTTATTTCTAATTTGTGTTAATTACTCAGTTGGTATATTTATTTCATGTTTAATGTTTTTATGCTTGAAATGATTGCTAACTGTTGTTGAAACTCAGTATTGTGTTTTCTGTTGGATTATGGTTTATATGTTATGCATCTCAGTCATTCAAATGCTCATGATTTAGTGTTTACTTTGGTTTTATGAATGTTTTCCCTCTTGTCTTCAAACTGCTCAACCAAAAAACCTTAAAAACCCTAGAAAACCCTATTTTATTTTATTGTGATTATTGAGATTGTGATGGCTTGTTCTTTTGTAGTCTAAGAACAATTTCTGGCACTAATACCTTTGGCGCCGTTTCTGGGGAATGAAGCTGAAAAGATAGTTTCCTTGGGATACTTATCATTTCACTAGTTTTAAGAGGTGAACTTAAACTAGCAAATCTTAAAGACTACTTTTCACTAGTATTTCACATTGGCTACTAAGGGAGTTGGAACAAGAAGCAGACCTAGTTCACCTTTACAGCTGGGGGTTTCAGACACAGAACATATTTTGAAAAACAACTAGGAAAATGAAAAGTTCTTAATCATCCCCAGCTTTATGTAGCCCTAATTAATTTGACCTACTGTCACCCCTTCCTCTTTCTGAGGAGGAAAAACAAAATTTATCTTGACAAATCGATTGGAGACTCCACTAGTGTGGCTAGGGTTTTACCCCTAGCTTGTGCGAATGAGCACCTACTAAGGAGAAGGGACTCCTTAGTAGCAGTTCAATACGTGTAAATTAAAAAGCTAAAAAAGAAACTCTAACATTTGCATAAAACAGAAAAACAAAATGTAAATAATGGTTTTGGTATTAATATTACCTCCAATGTGAAGGTTGGTGAAGCCCGTTGCGGTGATCCAAGAGGGTTGCTCCGAGCTCCAATTTGATCCTTCTCTTTCTCCGATGGTGGAAATGGGCCAAAAGGGGCTCTCAAGGTGAAAGTAGCTCAAGGGTGAGCTAGGGTTTCAAGAGCTAGTTTGGCAGAGTAAGGGTGCTTATGATTGTGGATATGAAATAAGGGGTCTCCATCACCTATTTATAGTTTTTCGATAGTGGAGTGCTGGCCCATGGTTTTGGAAACCATATGGTTTAGGGCAGCTGTATAGGGTTTTTTCCTCCTTTTCCTCATTATTATATATTTTTTCTTCCCTTTTTAGGCTTTTTTGATGGTTTTATAGCCTTTTGGAGGCATTTTAGGCCTTTTGGAGGCCTTTTAGTGGGATTTTTGCTATTTTAGAGGAATTTTGGATATTTTTGGAGGAAAAAAGGGGTTTTTAAGGGAAATATGGTAGAAAAATGGACAAATGAGCCATGTAGTGGGGTAGATGAGGCAGTGACCACTTTTTGGGTTTTAACAACTAGTTCAATATGCAGAGGCCAAAGTCCATGGAAGCCATTCTGGCTCGAAGGTTTGCACCTTTCAATTTTTTTGATGTTTCAGGTTTTCCAAATCTAGTACCTATTATGGATGTTGGGGGAGATTGTCTTCCACGGTGTAGAGAAAGTAAAGAGGATAATCCTTGAGATCACCTCATCAGGTTTCATCAATATATGGTCTAGTTAAATATACAGCATGAATATCTTCTCATGAAGATGTTCATGTATTCGCCTGAGAAAGATGCACGAGAATGGTATTTTTCTCTTCCCGCTGCTAGCATTTCCTCACTGAAAGAATTCCACACATGTTTTTGGAAACATTGTAAGTATGTGTTCTCAACTGAATTCCTTTTTAAAGATTGTTGTGAGCAGGCTGATTTTTATAATACAATTTCTTATTCAAAAAATCATAATGATAAGTATAGTCAAGGATTGAAAACATATCATGAAGAAGTTGTAGTTTCAGAATTTGTTGAAGATGAAGAGGTAACATCTTCAGATACTGTTGTCAAGGAAGAATTCCATGATCATTATGATAATCAAGTTGTTGTTTTAGGTCAGGTTGAAGATTATTCAAGTGATGAGATCAACAGAGATAGTTTGGAATATTCTCATAATGATTTCAACAGTCTTAATAGTCATTTGAATGCTAATCCTGTTGAAGATCAATCTCTTGTTCAACAAACTATTGGAAATCATTGTTTTGTTAAAGATCAGATTTATATTGAAGAAAAATAGGAACCTTTAGGATCATCATTCGAAATTTCTTAGAATGCTCCTCATTATGAGGAAGAGATTAGGGATCCAAGACAAGAATTATGTGATGAATTATATTCTGTTCCTTTTTGTTTTGATACTAAAATCGATAAAAGCCAGACTGTTCACATTTTTAACATTATATCAGAAGTTTCTCATATTCATGGTTATGATAAATCTGTTGTTCAAAACCATTATGAAGATGCTCTAATTTTTAATAAATATGATGATGAAATTGAAAAGAAAGACCCAGAAATGTGTGAGGTGTGTGATATGGCACAATCTGATCGGCAGATTCAGGAATGCATTCATTCCATTATCCTTGAACAGCCAAATTCAATGCATGATAGTTATTCATTTGAAGACAGTGTGGAAAAGGAGGTTCAGCTTGTTGACATTATTAATGATACTGTCCAAAACACTTTAGAGCAAATTCAGGCTAATCTTGATTTTTTTTATCGCCAATGCTTGCTTGATATTCATGGAACAAAATATTCTTATGGACAGCCTTTTTTTTTCATAGAATAGGAAAAGGTAACTTTTGGAAATTTTTATGATCCAATGGCAGATTATTTAGAGTCAATACTAAGTTATAAATCTGTTATTTTAGAGACACCATTGGATGAAAGTGAATATAAGTTGTTAGATATTTGCTCTTCATGTTTTCCAATAATTCTGATTATATATATATCCAAAGTTGGAAACAAGTTTTGGTGGGTTGATGAAATGTTTTCCTGGTTACATTGGAAATGGGATTACAATTTGATTCAGTAAATGGAAGGTTCCTCAAAGAAAGAGATTTGATTTTCATTGTATATAGCAGTGTGTGAAGGATTGAATAAATACTCCATAGACCAATGGATGTTTTGTAGAATAGCAAGCAGTTTTAGTTATAGAAGGAACTAGTCTACAGGTTCTTGAAGCCTCACAGGGAGGACTTCACCCCGCAGTAGGAGCCAGATGTTATAACCTGTTTTTTTTTTTCTATTTTCGAACCATTTGCTTGTCTTAAAAATATGATTTTTCTTATTGTTTTAAATTTTTGACCTTGGTTTTTGTTAGGTCATGTTTTTGTCTTCCATTATTTTCATGCTTTTATTCATATCTTGAACCTTGCTTTTGCTTTTTGTTTCTAGAAAATTTTGTTTATAGGGTCAATTTTAATTTTAAACTTTTAATTCTCATGATTTTTTTATTTCTTAGCTTAGTTTTACAAGTTTTCTTTGATTTTATAATTGAAGGGTTTTATAAGGCATATATGGATTAAAAAGTTTTATAAATAGCATTATAAGTTAAATATAGACTCCTAAACCAAGTGCAAACTCTTATTATTGGCTTAATATTGTGAAATCATTAAATTGGACTTTCTTGTAGCTCAAGGAAAAAACAGATGCACCAGAGGGCTACAAGAAAATCGCGCAAGCTAAAAACATCATTTTTTGGTCCAATTTCTTCGGGATTCACACACCTGAGGTGTCAATCACATTGTATGATGCATTTGATATGTGTCTTCTACATTTTAATCACTTAAGCAGGTGGATTATCATCATAAGGGCGAGATCGTGGCAATTTCATGCAGAGCAGGTATAATGATTACAGTGGAGTATAATGAGACAAAGCTATTTGGGAATATGTTTTTTTATCTTAAGGGCATGAAGAATCAGTGAAGATCGTGGTGAGAAGATAGAGCTGAGAAATTGGGATTTTGAAACTGAATGAGAAAGTAGGGCTTTTAGCAGCGGCTGGCTGGAGTGGTCTAAGCTGTTAAAGACAGGTGGAGCATGCAATTCGATAGCTGACCATTAAAATAACCATATTCCAACACTCGAATTGATCATCTTAACAGGTAGTCCATGTGCCATTGCCAAGGTTTCTTAAATTTGGGGATTTTTTTGTTAAATGATTAATAACAATTTCAAAGGCAGAGTACTAGTCTTTGACCTAATACATGTTGAATGATGAATTATTAACCAATACATTTAAAGTATTCATCATTCAAACTGTGGAATTTAGAGTAGAGCTTGTTGGAGGTCCTTGTACTATATTCTAGGTTAATTCATTGAGATTTGAAGACATTTAGACTGTGGTATATTGACAGAAGTTATTTAACCATAGTAAATATGAAAAAGAGTGGAAAAACAAACAGGGTCGAGCCCACAGATCTAAGTTGGGTGAAGAATTTTCCAGAATGTGCACACTTGTTTTCAAATGCATGATGGTTAATGTTCTTCAAAAGGATTGAAGGCTACCATGCCGAGGTGTCTTACAAATTTGCTCAATGCCTAGACAAAGACATGGTGTCTTTTAACACCTTAAAGTTCAAATTAACTAAGGAATTAATAGCTAAGGCAACAAGGATCTTGGACGAGGGAGATTTATGGTTTAAAAAGGTTCCATTCACCTTTAATGCTCAAAAATACTTGCTTCTTGGTGTGATTGCAGATTGGGGAAAAGGTGTTCCAATCCATAATTTTAAACCTGAATGGATTGAGCCAATTAAAGTCTTGCAGAGCTATGTTACTTGTGAGGGTAGATATGCTTTTGTCTTCAAATATCACTTTAGGTTTCTCCAACATCTTAATGATGAGTCTAAAATGAACTTGCCATTTTTCTTTCTGAAAAGTCTACAAAATATGTCCCATAGGGTTAGAGAGCACCAAGATCATACAAAGCATTTTGTTTTTCATCATGGACTCATCAAGCTTATCATAAGCACTGTATTGCAGAATAGGGAGAAGACTTGGGAGCATTTCATTTTTTGGTCAGGTTTCAAAACTATTCAAGAGGAACAGTCTCAAAGAAGACAAGTTGATAAAGGTCAAGCTTTGATTAAAAATCTTAGAAAAAAGGTAATAGTCAAGGATGAAGAAAATGTTAAACCAGGCGAAGTTCCAAACTAGGAAAATAGAAACTTTGGATTTGAATAGCAAGTTAATGAGAACGAAAGAAAGACTTTACAGTCAGAAATTAAAGAAGTTGAGCTTGTTGTGGATGTGGTACCTACAAAATCAATTCAAGATGTTAAAGAAGAGATTGAGGAGCAAAAGAAAAGTCCTATTACAGTATTATCAGAGGAAGATGAAAAATATTTATTTGATGATGATAAAATTCCTGTTATTGATACATCTAGGGCTTATGCTGCGCAAGAGCTTCACGCTCATTGTGATAAGGAAGCAGTGTCAAAAAGGAATAAAATTAAGGTAGTAGAGTTTGCTACAATCATTCATCAAGGAAAGACTCTCAAGATGTTGGGAGAGATGGCTCCAGTTTGGAGACCTAAAACAAGACCTAAGAACAAACTTAGACTAAACATGAAAAAGTTGTTGAATCCCAAATTGACTAAAGAAAAGGTTACACTGATAGAGGACTCATCTTCTGAAGACAAATTGGATGATGGTGAATATGGTAATAAAGATAAAAAGCCAATTGAATCAAAAGGAAAATCTATCATGACTAATAGCAAGATTTTTGATATATTTCTGGAGATTCGAAATCAAATGTTTCAAGAGCAGCAACAAAGTGAGGAAAAGAGTTCTTGTTTAGAGAAGAAGGAGATGGTTGAAGAAAAAATTCTATGCAAAGTTGAAAGTGAAGAACATCCAAGGTTTCCTGTGACATCCATATAACTTATGGAAGAGGATGAGGAAATTTATAAGAAACTAAAAATCCCATGGACACCAGATGGGATGCAAACAATAGCAGGAGATAAGTGTATTGATTTAGAAAAAGAAAATCTAAAAAGAAGTGTTAAGCAATACAAGTACTAGATTGAGTATATGCAAAAAACTAATGATGGGCTAGTTACAGCAAACAGGAAACTTAAAGAAGATTTGGACGAAGTTAACAGCCATTATCAAGAGTTGATCACAGTTTCAAGAGAAGCATTAAAAAGGAAAAGGCAAACAGAAGGTCAATTCATAGTGTTAAAGCAAACCATCCAAGACCTGCAATAGCATAATGAAGAGCTTACAAGGAATACTACAGACATGGAGACAGATCATTTGAATGCAAGAAGGAAATCTCAAGCCTTGGAAGGAATTTCTTTACTAGCTGAAGCAGCTAAAGATTTGTCAAGATTTGTCAACAAAGTTAGTTATTAGTTTCAGACACATGTGAGGTTACCTCTGTGTGAACAGGAACATGTGAGGTTACCTCCTTGTGAAGTTTTAGACACATAGGAGCATTAATTTCAGATATACTGTAGAAACAGTAGCAGGAATTTCTGCAGAAGAAATTGGAAAACTAGGGCTTCCTGTTCCGGGAGCTTCCTTCCACTGTTTTAAAAAAAGGAGTACACTGGATAGCTCAACTTGAAGAGATCTATATTTCTATCCAATCAGATCTGAAATATTCCAATTTTTTGAAATTAGGGTTTCTCTGACAAACCCTAGATCAGCTAGCTCCGAAACCAGGACAGACACCTCAAATCGGTAAGATCTAAAATTTTGCTATTTCCATTTGAGGTTCTCATTTCAAAGTGATCTATCACATCAGATTGATGATAAGCTTGGTGAAGTTGACAAATTCCAAGCATGGAAGGATATGATCTCCTTGAAGAAAATGAATTGGACACCTACACAAGTAGAGAGGTTCCAGTTCCAGAGGGAGATGAGGCTAGAAGCCTTACACAAGAAGAAATTGGTCAAGGCCAAGAAGATCATTCTTGATTCAATCAAGGATCAACTTGTACCACAAGTGTCTTCCCTAAAGATACCGAAAGAAATGTTTGATTCCTTGACCAAGCTCTTTGAAGGGAAGAACATAAATTGGAATATGACCTTAAGAAACCAGTTGAAGAATGTGAAGATCCAGAATGCAGAGACCATACATTCATACTTTACAAGGGTCTCTCAAATCAAAGAACAACTTGTAGTAATAGAAGAAGTCAAGAATGCAGAAGTGGTGATATCCACAGTGAATGGCCTCCCAGGATCATGGTATTCATTCATGCGAAGAATGTGTGCCAGAAGGAAGTGATTACTTTCAGCAAACTCTGGGAAGAGCACACACAAGAAGAAGAAGCTCGACTCATAATAAAAGAAGAGAAGATGGGAGAAATTGAAGAACAAGCTCTCACCATCCAAAGAAAATCCATCAACCAATGAGGAATATGAAGATCTCAACTCTTGAAGAACGTCTTATCCATCTTAGCATTTGGATAAGAAACAATGCTATTATTAATGAAGAAGACGATGAATCTAAAGGCTCAAGAAGGAGTCTACATATGAAACAAATAAAGATAAGTATTCAATTGTCATTTCATGATATTGTTTTACATTTGTTTATATTCAGTTAGTGTATTATGCATGATAGAATGTTTGCAGTAATGACAGTATACTACTAATATGCATGTGATGGGTAAGTAGCTCATGGTGCTACACAACTCTCCATTGCTAATTATCTAGAATGAAACCTCTTTGCTGACATATTGGATTAGTGCACAATCTCAATGTTGTCCTGGTAGAGATGGAAGGCATCTAGAAAGTTTTTGTGAGATATGGATGAATGTTGTATTGGATAAAAATAGTTGCATGATCATATATTTATGCATAAGAATTTTCCAGTATGAATATTCCTTATGAAATGTTTCTAACCATACAAATACATTTGACTTGTAGGAAAGATCGCACACATAATTGCCTACATGAAAAGAAGAATGACACTTGTTCCGAAGAAAAAGTGACGACAGTTCAAGATTAAGAATAATATGACAAATGCAGCGACATCATTGATGCAGAACCTTCCAGCTGTGAAGAAGTAAACAAGAAGAAAGGGAAGACCAGTTCAAGAAGAATAATGTCTAGGATGCAGTATCGAGACCTAAAGAGAAGTTCATAGTTCCATCATGCAGTAGATGGAAACATCATGGGATATAAGGAAAGATTCATAGCACGAGGCATAAACTACAAAGATACATTTGTAGCCACCAGAAGTTAAGACACATGATAGACAGAAGCATGTGTATAAATGAAAGAAGGCCTTGTACGAGCTCAGAAGACACCCATGGGTTAACCCATACATGATGATCTTGATGAAGATATTAACCTTTTCTACAAGGTTGATAGAGGATGACAAGCTCACAAATGGCTGTGAGATGAAATTTTGAAAAAGTTGAAGATAGAGGATCTTGGTATCCAGTGACCCTAGATGGATACATAGAATATTAGTAGCAAAGGAAGCTATGTGTCACTCCAGTACATAATGTTTCGGTGCATAGAGTACAGAAGACAGAGGGAGTATGATGCTTCAGAGGGAGTGAATGCAGAAGATCCTGAGGTTCGACATGATACGATAGGATGGATAGATAACTAATGACTCTAGGCTTTACTGAGAGTAAAGTGGATTCCAACCTTTGCTTCAAGGTTGAAGGCGGAAGACCAGTGACGCTCCTTTTATGTGTTCATGCACTATTTTTCTAGACATGGAGGTGTGGTAGAATGCAGATGGAATCTTCCTTGGACAAGGGAAGTATGTAGTAGAGATCCTGAAGAGGTTCGGGATGATGGAATGCAAGGCCATGACCACACCTATTGCATCAAACATGAAGCTATTAACTGATGCTTCATCAGAGACGGTTGATACCACAATGTATTGTCAGTTGATGTACATGACAAATACGAGATCAGATGTTTTCTTTGCTGTGAACACATTGAGATATGTTAACTTGATTGCTGCAAAGCATATTCTAAGGTACCTGAGGGGTACAGTTGATTATGGGCTCAAGTATGAGGTGAATCAGAAGATTAACCTGGAAGGTTATGTGGATTTGTATTGGGAAGGCAGTGCCATTGATAGGAAGAGCACTTCGAGGTGCTACTTCAGTATGGGATCAGGTGTGATATCTTGGTTTAGCAGGAAGCAATCTTTTGTGGCACTGAGTAGAGCTAAAGCAGAGTATGTCACAGCTTGTTCAGCTAGTTGTGAGGAAGTATGACTGAGGAAGCTAATGTCTGATTTATTTGATCTCTAGTTGGATGCTACTTGTATATATTGTGACAACCAGAATCCAGTGTTGCATGACAAGTAGAAGCATATCGAGATCAAGTATCACTATATCAGGGATATGGTGCAAAGGGGAGCAGTGAAGCTCTAGTATGTTGTGACGGACGATCAGATAGCTGATGTGTTGATGAAGCCATTGGCCAGAGTGAAGTTTAAGTACTTCAAGGAGAAGCTTGGTGTTCTCCAGATTGAGGTCCCTTCCAAGGGGAAGTGACGAGTCTGGAAGCCATTCTGAGGAGTAGGTCAAATGTAAGGGCTGAGCCATTCTGATGTGACTATAGGATTGGTTCCTACATGATCAAATATAAGTGTTGAATTCCATTCTTGGAATGGAGGTACCTGGTCAGTTACTAGGAATACTCAGTCTGGGACTGAGGAGCAATTCTGACGAGCAGGTTAGATGTAAGGGCTGAGCCATTCTATCGTGGTTAAAGGATTAGGTTCTTCCATGTCAGATGTGAGTGCTGGCCATTCTGATGAGTAGGTCAGATGTAAGGGCAACTTCCATTCTCTAGGAGAATGGAGGCACCTGGTTAGTTACCAGGTAGCTCAGTCCGGGACTGGGGGGCATTCTGATGAGATTGTAGGATTGGTTCCTACAAGTTCAAATGTGAGTGCATGTCCTTCTGACGAGTAGGTCAGATGTAAGTGCTGGGCCATTCTGATGAGTAGTTCAGATGAAAGGGCAACTGCCATTCTCTAGGATAATGGAGGCACCTGGTCAGTTACCAGGTAGCTCAGTCTAGGACTGGGAGCCATTCTGATATGATTGTAGGATTGGTTCCTACAAGATCAGATGTGAGTGCATGCCTTTCTGATGAGTAGGTCAAATTTAAGTGTTGATCCTTTTCACAGATGATAGTAGTTATAACCTATCATCCTGGTGAATGTGAGTGTTGGGCCTTTCTGATGTGATTGTAGGCTCCTACATGATCAGATGTGAGTGTTGGGCATGCCTTTCTGAAGAGTAGGTCAGATGTAAGTGCTGGGAGGGCCATTCTGATGATTAGGTCAGATATAAGTGCTGAAGAAGACCTACATGGTGGCTAGGCCTACAACCAGCATGAAAAAGGGTTGGCTCTATAGAAATTCTGTGACGATAAGAATCAAGAGATAGCACCCGTGATGATGATCTAGCAAAGATGTTCCAGAACCAGAGATGATCCAGATCGAGTGATGATCCAGATCCAGTGATGATGATCCAAATCCAGTGATGATCCAGATCCAGTGATGATCTAGATCCAGTGATGATGATCCAGATCCAGTGATGATCTAGGTCTGATGATGAAGGTGACTTGAAGATGAAGATGAATTGAAGATGGAGATGACTTGAAGGTGAATATGGCAAGGAATCGATGATGATCCAGATGATACAGAGAAGAATACTTGTATTGATAAATTGTGTCGAGAGAATGCCTTCCTAGTTAAGAGGGAGTGTTGATGTAATTGTAACTTCGGAATGTATTCATCTGTATATTTTATGTATTGTACCCTGATGTTTATCCTGGGATGTGTCTGTAATGTAATTGAGTCATTTCATACCCCGATGTTTATTCCGAGAAGCTTCTATAATATAAATAAGTCATGTCAAGTCATTGTGGGTAACCCTCCTATTGGTCAAGCGTTAAAGTCCCCACAGTTGTGGGGCCCTAGGGTTATTAGACTATCCTAGAGAAGTAGACCCTAGGTGAGTCATTGTAAGTCGGGGCAATAGTCCCCACCATTGTGTTAAGGATAAACCTCCTTGTTGGTCGCGGGAGGAAAATTCCCCATAAGTTATGGGGCACTAGGGTTATTAGACACTCCTAGAGATGTCGGCTCTAGTAAGTAATTGTTAAGTGAGTCCGACATGTTGGAGTGGGTTTCAAGTGAACGGAAGAATATAAATAGAGAGTGAGCCTCTCTATTTATTACACACTCACTCACTCATTGGGGCGCATGAGTGAGAGGAGAAGTTACTGGGACAAGAGAGAGATTGTTGCTGTCAGGAGATCATCTTTATGTTTTTGGGTTTTACTTTTGGTGTTGATTCTATCTCTAAGGAAGTTGCGGGGTTTTCTCCTTTATGGTTTCCCCGAGGAAAATTCTTTGTGTCTCTTGTCTCTTGTGTTTATTGTTGTGCATGTTATTCTCTCAATTAAAGATCCTAAGATCATAATGCTAGCTTGTATGATAAAAATCTAACACTAATCGCTCAGCATGTCTAAAGAAATTCCAACAAAGTGGCTAAGTTTTTGCTGAATGTGGGTGTGGGTCTCTCTAGAACTGTGGTTAGCATATATTGGGAAGGCATACCCCCATTCTCTCTTTTCCAATTATTATAGCTAATAGAAACTAAGGACATACACACCTATGTAAGGTTCATAACCTTGTCATCCCTTGCAATGTTTATGTGGCTCGAGGCAACATGAGGTATCAAACTAATCCCCATGATCCCACCTTCTCCATCGTCGAAATTGATGGTCTTCGTACTCTACATTATCTCTCACATAGAGGATGAGATGGTTCGCATTGTGGATCGCATGCCCATGTTTATTAAATTAGATATGCCAATAGATGTACAATCTTGATCCTAATTTGATTTGGTAGTGACTCCTATGAAGGTACAAAATGCCATTATGTTGACAATACTCGCCATGCTAATGGTAATCATGGGAGATCATAACACACATCCTCCTTTTGGGTGTTAGTATATGAGAGACCCTCTCTCTCGCATTCACTCGATTACGACCCACAACCATATAACCAGCCCCTAAAGATCTAGGATCATGACATTCTATTCAGTACAAAGGACAGGATTTGACCCTAGTATAGGGAGATATGAACAAAATTTTATGGATCATTGTAGAAGGTGTAAAAATTGGGGTTCCTCCAAGGCCCCAACTCTAATTGCTACTCACACAAGAATATTTGTATGTACGATGCAAAATTATAGATGTTAGATCCCTAAGAATGTTTAGAACACCATCAATGAGGTGAGCGTAGAAGCCCAATTTGAACACCCTTTCATCCTTGATGAAGAAATCTATAGGGAGTTTGAGAGTTGCATAGAGGACCCATGTTAGACTAGATCCAAAGTATCTCTCTTACAGTGCAAAATGCATAGCTCTGGACCCATAAATCCCTTATCGATAAGGTTGTCCTTGAACATGGAGAGGCCTACAATGAAATCTTGTTCCAACAATTTTCCATCGCTATCTAAATCATTTCAGTTTCTATTTAAATCATTCCAGTTGCATAGAGCGATTTTGTATGTCTTCTTTGTTTAGATTTATCATCATAAAGTATGCTACCTGGTTTTATTGTTTTCTTACCCTTCATAAAAGATACTTATGTGTCAATTATTAATATTTTTTGGCACAACATAATGATTTGTTTTCCACTCCTATATGATTTTTAATGATTGTAATTTTTTTTCCAGGAAATGAAAGGTTCCTTCATCTTAACTAAAAAAAACTATTTATTAAAATTCCTTATGCTAGAAGCTTATTTCTTCTTTTCCTGAGAATATATTCCCAAGCTCTTATTCTCCTATTGTAATTTAAGATTACACCACTTTGTGTTGTGTTGTTTAGCCTCTTGAAATGTGGAAGCAATGTTTGACTATGATATTTAAGGAGATTAATTTATTCGTCTTTTTCTACAACTTTTGGTTATGATTTTGTATGTAAAAATTGTGTTCACGCATTAATATTCCATGGTTAAATAACGTTATGTATATTTTATGTAATAAGTGGGTACACAAAATGTGAGTGACCCACTTTGTCAATGTGAACATAAGTACTCAAAATTTAAAATATCCATACACATGGACATTTAAAAGTATTATTCTTAATTAAAAGTATTGACAACTTTCCACAATTTTAATTTTTAATTGCATATTAAAATTACTATAAGGTAAATATATATTATTATCTTGTTTTCAATTAATACTAAGCTCTCACTATATAATTTTTAATATATGTTTTATAATATAAAGTATAAATATATAGTGTATAGCCACGACTTTATTTGGATTCTTTGTAATCCTTCGCTTTTGAAATAAATGGTTAATAAATGACAATTCTTATTTTCTTTTGATAAATTGTAGAAACCTAAGTAAGTATTACTAAATATCAATTTTTCAATCATAAAATGTTTGGTGGTATTTTTAAATATATATTCAAATTTTTAAAGGAGATATAGTTTTTGGAAAATTTTGGAAATTTTAATCCTATGGAATGTGGGAAAATCATATTTGGGAAAAAAAAGTAAAAGGGAAAATAATTTTTTGAAAAAAAACCTCAAAAGTTATCCCATGGGATAATTTCCACCCCTAAAATTGTATTCATCATTTCCTTTACAAATCATCTCCATTTCTTATTCCTTGACATCAAATGCATAATTGTTTCATGAAATCCCTCTTTATCCTCACAATCGACCTTCAAATGTCACTCTATCCCTACTAGTATCATTAACCATGGAATATCGATGTAATCCAACACGATACAAGCACCTTTGCCGACTATAGAATAAACATTCAACCCCAATAGTGGAACGTTTTTTAGAGTTGATCCTCCCACCAAGCTCTACAACCATTTAAACCAAATCCTCAACCCATATTGATATTGAAAATCCTCATCCTAACTTTGACAAGGAACACAAGGCACACTTTATGGAGGTTTTCATTATCTTTGCAACATGTAGATCAATGGGAACCAACGGTGACTTCAACTCATATTCCTTAGTATTTCTGGGATGTCTCTTAGTTTCTTTCTATATATACTCAAGGAAATATAGTCTACAAGAATTTCACAACATGTTTCATGTACAGTTTGTTCAAACACGATGTTCTCTCAATACAAGGAAACCTGCATGTTTCAATAAAAATGACAACACTAGATCCCTTAGGCTCTCCATCCTTCCATACCATAGGAAGTGACCAATGAGTAACACACCACTCAACATAGATAAACATTATTATAGTATATTTTCACCCCTTATCCCCATTTCTAACATGGGAGGGAATATTTTCATCTCAATATCACCATCATTTTCTCTCTTTGAATTTGTTTCCTGTCACACTAACACCAAATTCACAAGTTTTCATACACAACAGTAAAAGTCAACAAGAATAGTAACATGGTTCTTGAAAATATTGAATTTCTTCCACCATTTTGGAAATTTATACTTTAGATTGTCCTCTCTTTGCACCTTTTCATATCCCTAGACTTATTTCTTTATTTTTCTACATTACCACATATGTATATTCATATGCTTATACCAATTCAATGCTTCTATATGGTTGGTTTTTCCCCATATTTTGTTTCTAACGCGATGGATATGCCTTGTTATAACAACGAACTAGTATTTTCACTTTAATGTTCCTTACATGAAGAGGAAAGTAGAAACAAGTTCATGATAAACTAAGAGCATATTAACATGATAACATACATCCCAAGGAGTATATCTGTAATGTCCCCAACCCTCCGAACAGCGAAGAGGATGCTACGATACATCAATCATCCAGGCATCTAGCCCCATGAACAAGAACATACATACATATAATGTTGAAGCATGATACTTAAAAACATAAAACATATTACGATGCATTAATCATTCATATACATAGCGGAAGCAAACAACATGCATTCATATACGATTCAGCATTCAACATGTACATCATCATTCATCAATGGAAAATATAGTTGCAAACACAAGTTAGGCAAGAATACCTATCTTAATAAGGACTTGTCCCGAAAACAACTACGTCGCTGCAACGTTCCACCCAACCATAGGCCCGCGTGCTCCTTAATCTCTCAGCAACCCTGTCACCCCTGAGTCGGGCATGATTCCCCAAGGAATAAGGAACTAACAAGCGTACACATAGCCAAGGATAACAATACCGCAAGGGTACATAGTTTATCCAAGCCAACACAGTGGGGTTTATCAGGCAAAGAACAGATCATCCAAGCCAATCAAGTTGGGTTTATCAAGCCATCTAAGAGCTAGGAAATGCTATATGCTAAGCTGGTGAGCTCATTGAAGAGCTACGGACACCAACACCAGAACCAGCCTGGCTTCTAGAACACCCACACACACCCAACACAAGGAAATCAATCCTTTCTCTACAACGTAGTCCCTCAGACCCTGATCCCCCTTCTAGTGCTATTCATGGATTGTGGAGAAGAAAACCATCCCACACTCCACTGCCAGCATTAACAGCTCCAACCAATAGCAGAATAATTAAGATGTCCGTTTGATGAGACAAGGGAGGGTGAGGTAAAAGAGTGGTGACAGATGGCCTTTCCCCCATGGCTCAAGATTAAGCATTCCCCCTCCTTATCGTTAGGAATCATGCCCCTTCTCAATTTGGTTGCAGTGAGCATAGTCGGTTGGGTTATTTAATTAAAGATGAATAATTACATGATGCCACAACTTAATATGTATGTTGCATGTCCCGATATACCATCGGTGACAATTTTTATCCAAAACATAACATAACCAAATCCATGGTGGGGACTTTTCCTTTAGCTCTACACCATGATTATTTACAATATAGGTATCATGTATATTTAATGCAAACGGGGTCAAAATCGGGGTGTTACATTCCCCTCTCCCTTCAATAGCACTGTCCTCAGTGCTTTACAAAATTTGAAGAAAATGCTACACTGGTACCGCCTCAGTGTTCTGCAAAATTGAACAAAAATGGATGTGCCAATCACATGGCATCCTCTAGTTGCCACGTAGCCTCTTCAGGTCCGTAGTGCTCCCATTGCACCTTTACCTTCCCTATGGATCGGTTCTAGAGCATTGTGACCTTCCTGTCAAGGATGCGCATTAGCTTGATTTGGAACTCTCCCTCGGGTTCCACTTGAATCACATCCCAATTTATCACATGGTTAGGATCAGGTACATATTTCTTAAGAAAAAAAACATGAAAAACATTATGAGCTCTAGTACTAGTAGGCAATGGAATTCTATATGCAAGAGGCCCTATTCTTTCAAGCAATTCAAATGGCCCACAATATCTAGGTGACATCTTGTCACAACTTCCAAGCTTCAAGGAACTCTTCTTTGCTTTCACTTGGAGGTAAACATGATCCCCAACACTGAACTCTCTGTTCATCCTATGCTTATCTACATAGCTTTTCTGCCTATCCTGTGCTACTTTCAGATTCTTCCTAATCTTTACAACCTCTTGCTCCATTTCCTTGAGAAACTCTGGTCCAAGCACAACTCTGTTCACTGGGTTATCCCAAGTCACTGGTGTTCGACACCTTCTTCCATACAAAACTTCATACAGACTCATCCCCAAGGATGCCTGTTGTCCATTATTATAAGCAAAATCTACCAAGTGTAAGTAATCTTCTCACTTGGTTGGTTTGTCCATCACATACATGCAAAGAATTTCTTCAAGCACCTGATTAACTCTTTATGTCTGCCCATCTGTCTGAGGATGGTAGGCAGTGCTGAAGTTTAGCTTTGTACCCAAATCTGGAAACAATTCCTTCCAAAAATTGTAAGTGAACTTGACATCTTTGTCAGAGACTATTGCCTTCGGCAATCCATGCAATTTGAAAATCTCCTTCATGAAGATCTTTGCAATGTCATCAGTCTTATGCGTAGACTTCACCGGTATAAAATGTGTTGCCTTTGTCAACTTGTCTACCACAACCATGATGGAATCATGTTGTCTCCAAGTCATCGGCAATCCTGTAATAAAATCCATGGAAATAACTTTCCATTTCCATTCCAGAACTGGCAAAGGCTGCAACAAGCCTGCTGGATGTTGATGCTCGGCCTTTAACTGTTGACATTTAATTCACCTTGAAATGTATTCATCCATGTCCTTTTTCATTCCTGGACAAAAGTACTACTTTCTAGATGTAGCAATTGTCTTTTAATATCCTAGGTGACCAGAATACGGAGCTTGATGGATTTCATCCATAACAACTCTACTCAAATCTGTTTGGAATATAAATTCTTCCTTTATAAGTAAGAATTCCATCTTCTTCCAATTTATATCCCTCATACCTCTTGTCAAGACCTTGCTGTTGCAATTTGTCTTTTACCTGCTCATACAATTCATCTCCAGCAACATGATTAACAATCTGGTGCCTTAAATCTGATTGGCAAATACTAAGAGATTCCACATGCATTTCCTGTACCTTCCTGCTGAGTGCATCAGCTACCTTGTTTTATTTTCCCTTTATGTGCTTGATTTCCAAATCAAACTCACATAAAAATTCCAACCATCTAGCTTGTCTAGCATTCAAAGTAGGATGATAAAATAAATACTTCAGACCACAATGGTCTGTTGAGCTCAAATCTTCTACCCATCAAATAATGTCTCCACATCTTGAGAGCATGTACTATGGCTATAAGCTCTAGATCATGAGTGGCATAGTTCTTCTCATGCTCTTTCATCTTTCTTGACTCATAACATATCACGTGGTTGTCCTGCATAAGGACTCCTCCAAGTCCTTGTCCTCATGCATCGGTACACACCACAAAATCTTTCTCTGGATCTGCAACCTTCAATACCAGTGCACTGGTGAGAAGATTCTTCAATTGCTGGAAGCTTTCTTCACACTTTGAAGTCCATTCGAACTTTGACCCCTTATTTTGCAAAGAAGTGATAGCATGTGCAACCTTGGAGAATCCTTCAATGAATCTCATGTAGTATCCTGCGAGTCCCATATAAGATCTTACATCCGTCACATTTCTTAGAGTAGGCTAGTTCATAATTGCTTCAATCTTCTCAGGGTCCACTGATATACCTTCTTTTGAGATAATGTGACCCAAATACTGAATTATATCTCTGTAGAAGTCACACTTGCTCAGTTTTGCATACAGCTGATGCTCCCTGAGCAATTGCAATGTCAACCTCAAATTCTCTGCATGCTCTTCCACATTCTTAGAATAAACAAGAATTTTATCAAGGAAAACAAGAGCAAACTTGTCCAAATACTTACAAAAGACACTGTTCATAAGGCACATAAATGTAGCTGGTGCATTTGTGAGACCAAATGGTACCACTACAAACTCATAATGCCCATACCTTGTCCTGAAGGTTGTCTTACGAATGTCTTCGTCCTTTATTCTCACCTGATGCTAACCAGACCTCAAGTCAATATTGGAAAATACCTTTGCTCTTCTCATTTGATCAAAGAGGTCATCAATCCTAGGCAAAGGATATTTATTCTTCACAGTAACCTTGTTCAACTGTTTGTAATCAATACATAACCTGAGTGTACCATCTTTCTTCTTTACAAATAGAATCGATGCTCACCAAGGAGACACGCTCGACCAGATATACTTCTTTTCCAACAACTCTTGTAGTTGCATCTTCAACTATAGCATCTCCGGTGCACTCATCCTGTAGGGTGTTTTAGACACTGGTGCTACTCCTGGCACTAGTTCAATGGTGAAATCAATGTCCCTCTTTGGAGGAAGCCCTGGAATCTAGTCAGGACATACATCCTTGAATTCTTGTAACACCTGATAGTATTCCAACCTAGGAGTTTCATCTCATGTTGGTTCTAGAATATGAGCTGCATACAACTGGAAACCCTTCCTACAGAACTTCTTCAACTGCATTGCTGAAACCTATCTTAATGAAATGACCTTCAGAATACCCTTCACAACTACTAGGTTTCCTTCTTCATCCATGCATTCAAAAGTCTTGTTGTAACAATCAAGCTTTACTCTGTGAGCTTCTAACCAATACATTCCAATGAGAAAATCATAGGAACCAAGTGGTAGAACATTCAGATCCACACAAGTGATCAATCCATTCATAACCAATGGACATTTCTCTACCACTTCACTGACCTTTCTCTTAGTCGCAGTGGCTAGCTGAACTAACCAAGATTTTCTATGCTTGACCTTCTTAAAAGTACACCTCTCTACTACTCTAGGAGTAATGTAACTGTGAGTAGAACCAGGGTCAATCAAAATAGAAATAGATTGTTCAACAATCTTACCTGCAACTTCAACCATAGTTGACTAGTGATCTGCGTGGCGGTCCTCCAGTGCTGCATAAATTCTAGGGATTGCCCTTGCTACTTGACCCACTATTTTTGCTTCCAAAATGTTATAAGCTGGCTTTGCACTTTCATTCTCGAGTGGACAATATCTGCGCAAGTGGTGTCCTTCACATTTCCAACATTTGAGTGGACCTTTATTCTGTGGTGGATCTTTACGCTTTCCACCTGTCACTCCAACTGTATTACTCGCAGCTTGGGATGGCTGCTTCTGCTGATTCCTGAATCTAGAAGATTTGAAACCTTTCCTTCTTTGGTCAAACTTCTCATTCTTCTTGTCCTTCCATGCCTTATGGTAATCAGGTTTACCTTTGCTTTGCTCATTGCAATACTTGGCCTTCCTTATCGTTTCTTCAAGAGTTCTAGGTTCATAAAACTCAATTATATCTTTCTAGGCTTGAGGCAATCCACTCAGAAACCATTGGACCTTCACTTTTTCATCTTTGATGTACCGGACATACCTCAACAATTCCAAGAACTTGTTTGCATATTCATCCATGGTTTGTTGTCCCAATATTAGCTCATGGAACTCTTTAATCTTGTCATCATAATACCTGTCAGAGAGGTATTTCTGCTTGAAATACTTCTTGAAATATTTCCACTTCAAACTCCTTTCACTGATCCTACTTACTATTATTCTTGCACATTGATCTAGGAACAAAGCATCCATCTCATCAAAGAATAATCAACAAATAACTCATGAAATAGTGTTAATTGGAACTGAAATTGGTTTCCTCTCTGTATATTTAATAAACAATGAATGGTTACAATACCAATGTCAAGCAATAGCTTGAATCAATGAGAAATTCAAATACCTAAGGAGGAAATTCGAAATCATGAGTGAGTCTAGCTCAACTGACTGTCAGCCATTTAATCACACTCAGTTAACCACTTGACCAAAACCCTAATTGACTCACCAAACCCCAACTGAAGTCGGAGTGCAATAAATGATTGAATCTCAACTGAAGAAGATCAAACACATGTCATAGCAAGCCAACCATCAAGTTCTAGTGCTCCATGACTTCAATGAACCCCGATGAGGTTAATTGAAGCTAAACTAATCATCAGAAGTTGGTGGAAGCGCCCCTGTTGACTCCAGATCATTAAATAATATTAAATAATCATTAAATAATATATTTAATGAGTGAAGGCACCTTAACTGACTAGTTGAACTGATTGTAACCACCAGTTAGAAATTAGCTACATTAATATCACTCAAATCACCCCCGGAGCTCTCTAGTTAGCCTCCTTGATTGTAGGTAGGCGTGGGTGTGACTGGATGATGGCAATTAATGCTCCACTGATGTCAATTAATGTCAATTATACTTAGGATAGTGGTTTAACTAGGCCAATTTGACCAAAAAGAGTGTGTATGATGGTAAATGTCTCCAACACCCCCCCTTAAGCTATACTCAGGAAGAGTTAGAAAACATAGACGCATAAAATTGCTAGGGCCCTGAAAACTAAGGCCATAGGTCACCCTGTATAATGCTGAAACTGAAACAATGCTTAAAACAAACTAAGTGAGGAAAACAGGGAAAACCTAGTGGGAAAAACCCCCCCTCAAGATGAACACTGAAAGTAGTTTGGATCACCCTGATGAACTCACCCCCAACAGTGAACAGATGTAAGTGAACTTCTTTTCTTAAAATATCTTAGTGAAGATGTCTGCAATCTGCTCATCAGTCGAGCAGTATTGCAGATTGATGGTCCTGTCATGCACTAGCTCCCTGATGTAGTGCATGTGAATCTCTACATGCTTGGTCCTATGCCTGGTAACTGGATCCATGGATATCTTAATAGCACTCTGGTTGTCACAAAAGAGGATAGTGGACAAAGTACTACCAAGATCAAACTCTGAAAGAATGGCTTGCAACCAAACTGCTTCGATGCAAGCATTCACCGCTCCTTAATACTCGTCCTCTACTAAAGATAGTGCTATGGCAGCATGCTTTTTGCTTGACAAGAAAATGGGGCCACCACCAAACATGAATACATATCTTTAATTTGACTTTTGATCAATAGAATCACCCACCCAATCGAAATCTGTGTATCCAACCAACTCTAGCTCGGAGTCTACAGCATAGTGAATGTCGTAGGTCCTGGTTCCCTGAATGTACTGGAGGATCCTCTTGGATGCATTCTAATGAATATCATGAGGCTGATGCATGTATCTTGATACAGCATTCATGGAATAACAAATATCAGTCCTAGAATGTGTCAAGTACAACAAGCTACCAATCAGTTGTCGATAGATAGTGCAATCCATGGGAAGTGTGTGTTTTCCTTCTTCAAGGCTGATCCCTAAAAGGAAAGGGAATGGTGTATGCCTACATTCAGCCATGTTAAACTTGACAAACAGTTCTAAAATTTAATTGGACTGAGTGACCATAATCCCATCAGAATTTTGCTCGATTTCGAGCCCCAAAAATTGTTTTAGAAGCCCCAAATCACTCATTTCAAAGGCATTGTGGAGAGCAGTTTTCATGGCTGAAATGGAGGCAACTGTGCTACCTATTATTAGTAAGTCATAAACATATAAAACAATGATAATTATATGACCATAATTCTGCTGTAAATACACATTTGTATCTGATCTACATCTCTGAAAGTTTTGCAAGAGAAGGAAGGCATCCATCTTGGAATACCACTCTCTTGGGGCCTGTTTTAACCCGTATAGTGACTTCTTTAGCTTGCAAACCAAATATGGATCAGTGATGTAGCCCTCAAGCTGCTTCATGTATATCTCCTCGTGAAGATCTCCATGCAAAAAGGCTGACTTAACATCCATGTGATGCACCTCCCAGTGCTTGGATGCTGAAATAGCCAAAACAAGGCGGATGGAGTCCATTTTTGCAACCGGTACAAAGGTCTCATGGTAGTCCACTCCTTGAACCTGAGAGAAACCTTTTGCTACCAACATTGCCTTATATTTGTAGGTGCTTCCATCAGCAGTAACCTTTGTCTAAAACACCCACTTGCATTGAACCAATTTCCTTCCCGGAGGAAGAGAAACTAGCTCCCAAGTAGTGTTTTTCTGAAGAGAATGCATCTCTTCATCCATGGCAACTTGCCATATCAGATCATTCTGAGCATGGTAGTAGGATTTTGGATCTGAACTAATCATCAAATAGCAAGTTTCGGACAGCAAATTATCAGAACAAGAGAGCGCAATACCTGCTCTTTGAAAATCAGACCGGGTTCTCCTTGGATCATCCAGATTTCCAATGTTTTCTCCTACGGAGGAGAGTGTCTGTTGGGCCCATGCAGGAAGATGATTTTGCACTTCAGGTTCTAATTCAGTATCTGATGATTGCTGCACACTGATATCAGAAATCAAAGGATCCAAATTAGGGTCATCACCCCAAATTTTATCATCCAAATATTCAGTAGAATAGGAAGGAAATTTAGCAGTTTTCTCCTTCACTAGTTCCATCTCCTGAAGATGCTCATCGAACTTGACACTTCTCTCGATGATGATCTGTTTGGTCTTTATATCCAGCATCTTAAATCCTTTATATTCATCAGGATACCCAATAAGCATACATTCTATGCTTTATAGTTGCAAAGCCCTTCTTTTATCAAGCGAAATCTGGGCCCATGCAATGGACCCAAACACCCATAGGTTCGACACATCTAGCTTGTGTCCAAAGTATGCTTCGAAAGGAGTCTTTACTTTCACGGATGAGTGTGGCAACTTGTTCTGAATGTATGCTGCAGCATGCATGGTTTCAGCCCACATATTCGCAGCAAGCTTCTTTGACTCCAACATACAGGTGGTCATCTCCTTGAGAGACCAGTTCTTCCTTTCCGCTACTCCATTCTACTGGGGAGTCTAGGGAATTGAATGCTGGAACTGAATACCACTTTGGGAGAATATGTATAGAAACTCATTACTGACATACTCCCCTCCATTATCAAATCTCAAGATCTTGATCTTAAGCCTAGAGGCATTTTCGATCAAGGCCTTCAATTCAGAAAATTTTTCACATACTTTTGATTTCTTTTTTAGAAAGAAAACCCATGTATACCTTGAAAAATCATCAATAAAAGTAAGGAGGTACCTTGATCCATTCATAGATATGACAGGTATCAGACTATTGATATCAGAATGTATCATCCCCAATATGCTTGTTGCTCGGCTTGCCTTCCCCCGATCGAACTTGTGCTCAGGGTGTTTTCCAATCACACAGCCCTTGCGAATTCCCATGGTTTCCTTGATGACTAGGAGGCATTCAACCATGGATTATTTCTGTAATTACTGCAAATATTTGAAATTAAGATGGCCAAACCTCTCATGCCACATTGTACTAACCTCATTTCCATGAGTTAGCATAGCGGTGGGCTTTGCATCCGCAACAAAGTGAGAGAACTCATAGGCTTTTGCATGATGGTTTGCAAGGCCTTTAGCAATGAGTTTCTCGAATGCAATTTCTATTATCTTAACATCATTTGGGTTGAAAGAGACTCTCTTAGGCATTCATGTATGTGTCATCTGATAGACACCATGGAGATTTGCTGCTAGAGATGGTACATACAAAACATTAGAGAAAAAACCATTTTCTAGATATACAATACTTTGTCCTTTGGAAATGATGGTGGAGTCATCTCCCATGTGGATGGGGATGGATTTTTCGGTCTCCAAGAATGAAAAGGAGTATTTTTCAGCCATCATGTGGTTCGAAGCTCCACTGTCAATCAGCAGTGCTTTGGACTTCGAAGTGCTTGCCATGAGGGCATGACCTTTCTCATGATGTGGTTCCCGATCTTGGTGATCTCTCCTCTGAAATATCTTTGGAAGATTGATTTGATTCCTCTCAAGGAGAGGTTGCTTCATCAAGCTTTTTCTTCATACAAGCATGTTCAGGGTGAAAACCCTTCCCGCAGTAAGAACACTTGAATTTTTATTTTCCATTGTGCCCTTTTCCTTTTTTCTTCCTTGAACCGGAAGATTCATCATGCTGCTGTTTTTCAACTCTAGGCTTGGGAGCATCAAATTTAGTTTTCTGATTTTTTTGCTGCTTTCCTTTACCCTTCAGATCTTTGGGCCCTGAGACATGGAGGGCCTGATCATGGGAAGATCGGATGATCCCCATCTGGACAAGCTTGTCATGTTCATTAGTTAGGGACTCAATGAAGGCATTGAGTGTAGGCATCTTCCATCCCAGGGTTGTGAGCTTCCCCGCACATAATGTAGAAACAAAAACTGAATAATCAGCCCCGAGTTTGGAGAGGATTGCAAGGATGAGCCGATCATCCTCCTTCTCCACATTGCATTGCTTCAAGAGTAAAACAGTATGCTTGAACTTTGTAAAGAAATCATTCAGAGTATCGAAATTGGAAGGTTGGAGAGAGATGAGTTAATTTTCAAGTTGGTAAACTCTCAAGTCATCATGCTTTCCGTATAGAGATTCTAATTTGTCCCGTATTTCTTTCGGTGTCTTCAAATCCGTAAGATGGAAGAGAAGGTCTTCAGAAATAGAGAGGCACAAGAAACCGAAGGCTTCATCCTTCTTGCTCAAGAATCTTGATTTTTCTATGGCGGATCCAGGCTCAACTTTAGTGTCCATGGCGACTCTAAAAAGTCCTTTGGAGTGCAATTGAATCTCCATTTTATTTTTCCATGAGTGGAAATTGTATGGAGTCAAGAGATCTGCTGAGGAGGCCATATGGATGTGCTATAGCGAATGCTTCACTTGTAGAAACCTGAAAATCAAAACAGAAAGGGAAAAATAAGGTTGGACAACCTGCACATTCTAGGCTTTCATTACACCCAGCATAGTCAATCAAGCAATCTTGATCAACAAGTTCTTTACTTGGGATATTGAGTGGTAAGCCTTGGCTTCTGGTGCAGTGCTGGAATTTTGAGTTATTGCTCACTTTTCTTGGGGAAATCTGTCAAAAAGCTTGTTTTTGAGAGATAGATCTTCGTCCCATCGTATGCTCTGATACCATATTATTCTTGCACATTGATCTAGGAACAAGGCATCAATCTCATCAAAGAATAATCAAAAAATAACTCATGAAATGGTGTTAATTGAAACCGAAATTGGTTTCCTCTCTGTATATTTAATAAACAATGAATAGTTACAATTTTAATGTCAAGCAATAGCTTGAATCAATGAGAATTTCGAATACCTAAGGAGGTAATTCGAAATCATGTGTGAGTCTGGCTTAACTGACTGTCAACCATTCAATCATGCTCAGTTAACCACTTGACCAAAACCCTAATTGACTCACCAAACCCTAATTGAAATTGAAGTGCAATAAATGACTGAAGCTCAACTGAAGGAGACCAAATACATGTCATAGCAAGCCAACCATCAAGTGCTAGTGCTCCATGAATTCAATGAACCCCGATGAGCTTAACTGAAGCTAAACTGATCATCAGAAGTTGGTGGAGGTGCCCCTATTGACTCCAGATCATTAAATAATATATTTAATGAGAGAAGGTGCCTTAACTGACTGGTTGAACTGATTGTAACCACTAGTTAGCAATTAGGTGCATTAATATCACTCAGATCACCCCCGAAGTGCTCCAGTTAGCCTCCTTGACT
>LPNX010489677.1:201841-217070 GCA_001517045.1 Pseudotsuga menziesii | reverse complement strand
ATCTAAGGTTAAGGGGCTGATCCATCCATACATCCATTCAATCCACCCGAGGCTTCTAAGGTAAGGGCTACATTCGTGACTCACTACGTGATTCTTGGGGCTATAGGTCCTCTATGCGCTGGTGATGAAGGACTTCCTGTACGTGTGGCTCAATTAGGCCTCCTCTACGTTGTAGCTAACTGAAGACGACCCCTCTCCTCAAAGTGTATCGTAGTATGTATCCCCGATTATTTCCCTTCGCTGTGTCAACAGACTGAGACTGCCCTGTGGGTATGTATGGGCTCCCATTGAATCTGGAAACGATATAGACTTGTTAAGGGGCAGTGAAGGACAATCTGTAAGATCCTAATATGTCTTTGCAGATAATCCAGGTAATTTTTTTTTTTTTTAAATTTCAAAACCCGTTGCTTAAGCGACGGCAACAAGTATTTTTTTTTTAAAAAATCACCAAGATCCGTGGATATAGCGACGATTATCCGTGGATACAGCGACGGTTCTTCCGTGGATACATCGACGGCAGCAAGTATTTTTTTTTTTAAATACCAAGATCCGTGGATATAGCGACGATTATCCGTGGATACAGCGACGGAAATCCGTGGATACATCGACGACAAACCGTGGATACATCGACGACGTGCCGTGGATACATCGACGACAAGCCGTGGATACATCGACGGTTAGGCGTGGATATAGCGACGGCTTAGGCATATAACCGAATGTAGAACATTGTCGCTCTTGCGACGCAAATTAGGGGTCGTCACTATTGCGACGAAATAGTTTCCACGGAACAAAAAACACTTAGACGTGGCAATATCCACGGTTTTCCGTGGATATTGCCACGTTTTTCCGTGGCAAAATTGATCACTTGTACTAGTGACTCATCATTTGGGAGGATTGCAGAAGGGCCCATAGACCCAACAGTTCTGCCTTTGTATTGGAGCCACATCCTATCCCCAGAGCAAAATTCAGATGGTGATTCTCCTTGAGAAACAGACTATAACCAACACCTGCAGTAGCAGTAGTAGAAGCACCATCAAAAAAGCCACATGGAAAAATCATAACAGGGGCCTGACCAATCTGTCTATGCTTTTTAATTTTTTTGTCCTTCATAACAGGTCGCGAGGAAGACAATTGTGCAGCATACAGAAACTGATGATATATACCCAGAACAGTCATTCTTTTATCCTCGAAAATGGCCTTATTACGAGATTTCCAGATAACCCAATATAAATGATGTGGTATATATCTAAAATCAGAACCACTTGGATGTTTTGTGATCCAATAATCCAAAAAACTCAGCAATGGAATTTGTTGCAGGTGGAAAATAAATCTGAAGAAGATCACAAATTAATTCTCTAATACTATTCCATATCGGGCAGCGAGAGAATAGATGGAGAACAGACTCCTCATCTTTAAGACATAAAATGCAAATTCCAGCACCTTGCTTTCCCCTTTTTTGGAGATTATCCCATGTAAGAATCCGGTTTTTTTGCAACAGCCAAATAAAACATCCAATTTTTCATGGCAAAGAACTATTCCAGAGTGATAAGGAAACATTTTTCCCCCATATAGGCCTATAGAAATTCACAAGACAATCATATGCACTGCTGGCCGATACTCGACCATCCTTTTTATTGTAATCCCATATCAAAGAATCAGATGCCTCTGCTAGCCTAATACCATTAAGATCTAATGCTCGAGTATATAAACTCCAGGCAGTTTTCCATTCCCCATCTAAAAGTAATTCATCTGCAGTATACCAATAGCCTTGGGCATCTGGCAAGGAATTATGAGCCTGTGCAAGTGATATAATATCTAGATCTGCCAAATACGTTCTCAATCCCAATGGGAGAATGAAAGAGTGAGAGTTGCCAACAAGAGGATCAACACCAACCTGTATATCTTTTCCATTTCCTACCTGCCAAGCTAGATATCGTCCAAGCCAAGGAATAGTCTTTATAAATCCCCTCCAAAAAACAGACACACCACGTGTACTGAATTTTTTGTTACGTAGCCATTCAACAACAGAGACCTTCTTCAAATACTTGGCAATAAGGACACGGTGCCAGAGACTATCATTAAAGAGAACCCCCCAAAAAGTTTTGAGTCTTAATGAAATACTGAACCGATAGAAATTCTTGATCCCCCATCCATCATATTTTTTTGGCCATGAGAGATCTGACCAGCATGCAAGGTGATAACGGCGAGAAGAGTCTGTGGAGCCCCACAAATAGGCAAAGGTAATACTTCTCAGTTTCTGCAAAATAGAGGATGGGATAGGAGCAAGGCCCATCCAGTAAACAGGTATACTAGAGAGAACAGACTGCACCAAAATCAATCTTCCCTCCCAAAGAAAGCAACTTATGAGTCCAGAGACTGATTTTTTTTTCAAACTTTTTTATCATCCAATCCCAGTCCCTCGTTCTATATCCAAGAGGTTTAATATAATAACCAATATAGTTAAAACCAGATGTGAAGGGGAGCTGTTTGTAGGGAATCATTCTGGAGAGTGACAGGAGTTCTGTACTGGGAATGTTATTGTAGATAATGACTGATTTTTCCATGCTGATTAACATTCTAGATGCTTTACAGAACGTATCCAGGATGACATCAAAGGCAGCCCATTCTTGCAATGTGCCCGCACCCAAGAGGATGACATCATCCACAAACAACAGATGCAAAAGAGCAAGTGTAGAAGAGATCCGAATACCTCTGATAAGGCCATTTCTGCGAGCATCTGCAATAAGAAGACTAAGTCCCTCTATAACAAGGATAAAGAGCAGGGGAGAGAGAGGGCATCCTTGGCGAAGACCTCGTGAAGCAGGAAAAAAGTTTGAGGGGGTACCGTTGATCAAAACAGCAAAGGTGGCACATGTGAGACAACCCATAATCCAGTTGACAGTCTGGAGGGGAATACCGATTTGTATGAGAATGAGGCGAACATATGTCCAGTTGACTCTATCAAAAGCTTTGACCAGATCTAATTTGAGAATAAATGCGTTGAGATTTTTTGTTTTGATAGAGTGGAGGGACTCCTGTACAACACCAATAGGTTCAGTTATCTGCCTATTCTTAAGAAACCCATATTGTTCCTGTGAGATACCGCTGTCTAAGAAGGGCTTGATTCTGACAGCAATGACTTTTGAGATAAGTTTATACAGGAGGTTACACAAAGATATGGGACGGAAATCAGCAAAGGTCTGAGGCTTGTCTCTCTTAGGGATAAGAGCAATAAAGGTGGAGTTGAGGGAGGTAGGGATCAGGCCTGAAACTATGGTAGATTCAACAGCAGATAATAGCTCCTTTCCAATAAGGTAAAAAAAGTATAAGTAAAACTCTACGGGCCAACCATTCGGTCCCGGGATTCTATCCTTTTTAAAGGATTTAAGTGCATGTTCTAATTCCCCAAGAGCAACAGGACAAGTAAGTTTGTAGGCTTCCCCTTCAGGGATCATTCTCGGGAAAAGTTGAATAACCTTTAGTTGCTGGCTTAAACATGTTCCCCCATCATCTTTAAAGATATTAGAGAAGTGAGTTTGACCTAGATTCATGAGAGCATTCTCATCTTCAAATAGGTTACCATACTCATCAGCTAAAGCCCAGATAGCATTCTGATTGCGCCGACCAGAGGCCAACAGATGGTAATATTTGGTATTCGCATCCCTCTCAAGTGCCCATTTTGCTCTACTCTTTAATTGCCAAGTGAGGAGAGTATGGTTCAAAATATTTTTCTTCTTAGATCTGAAGTGATCCAGAAGAGCTAAATCCACCGAGTTGAGTAAACCATGGGATGAACTGGAGAGGAGGGAGGTTATGGAATGTTCAAGTGAGGATAAGTCTTTGTCAATCTGGGACTATTTATCTTTTATCCATCCTTTGGTTTTTTTCTTGAGGGTTTGTAGCTTCCAAAGGAGTGAGTCTAGGTCAGAAAATGATTTGTCCATTGAAAGAGTATACCATAGAGGGATGACCCAATCCGAAAAACCAGGGTCATCAAGCCACGATTTGTTGAACTTGAAAGGGTAGTTATGAGAGGAGCTAAGCTTGTTCCATTCCAAGACAATAAGGTAATGATCTGATATGTCTAAGCAGTGGGTCCAAACCCTATAAAAACCCAGGGAAGGAAGAAGTTAACCAAAGATTAAAAAACGATCTAATCTTTTACCGATCCCCTCAGAATCAGCACGACCATTACGCCATGTAGGGCCAGCGCAAGGTGGAGCAATGTCCAAGAGATCCCGGGAGTCAAACAGGGCTTTAAAGTAGCTGGAAAGAGGGTCAGGGCAGGACTTGGGACCCCAAATCTCAGAGGAGTTTAATGTAAGGTTAAGATCCCCGCCAAGTATCAAGTTAGGTGAACCCAGGAACCCACTGTCAAGGACATTTTCCCAAAATGTATCACAATCTTTGTATGGCCCATACACATTCAGAATCGAAATAGGGTATGATAATCCCCTAAAAGAAGCCTGAATAAGGAGACCTGCACAAATACGAAAGGATTTACATCTGACCACCCGGGGGTTCTAGGCTGATAACAGACCACCAGAAAGGCCCAATGCATCGATTGCACAAAATTCCCAGTAGGGGAGAATCTTAGAGAAGGCCAACAAAGCAGGAAGAGAGCTGCACATCGTTTCTTGTAGGAGAATAAAATCAGGCTTGAGAGTAGTGAAAAGGGTTTGGAGGGACAGAGATTTTTCCTTACCTCCAAGGCCACGTACATTAAAAGATACAATATTCATGGAGTACCATCATGGGGAGACGGTGCTCTAAGTCCCCTAGAAGAATAGTTGTGTACAGCATTATCAAGACGCACAGAGAGTGGTATATATGGAGGTGAAGAAGATGAAAGATCAATCTGAGACTTGGCATTTTTTCCCCTTTTCTTCCTGATGGTGACATTTTCGAACCGAACAGAGTTAAGGGGAATGGTAGAGGGGGATGTCGGAGTAGTCGCAGTAAAAATGGCTAGGTTTTGCTTGAGAGTGGGGTTAGTAAAAGATGGGGAGGATATCGGACTCTGATGGGGACGTGGTGATGGTGGGGGAGACCCATGTGAGGTCAAAGGAGGGAAGTCCACTAAGGATGACAGCGAGGGAACAATAGGGGTCAAAATGGATGGAGCAGGCCGTGAAGGGGTGACCTGTGAAAATTCCTGTGGGGAAAGAGAATCTCCCCATGGAAAAACCCTAGGACAAGTGACAAGAGAAGAAGAATTCGGTACAGAAGCAGAGTCCAAAGAAACATCAACCCTTTGATGATAAGTAGGACTAGGGTGGCCACTGTGATCCCGAGGGGAGACCGAGAGTGGAAATTTCCTATGAGAAAGTATCAAACCATCTACTGCACCCATGAACTCTTCAGAAACAATTTCTGTAGGAAAGGGAGAAAGATTGCTATTACCTGGAGGGGCGCCATCCTTGATTGGGTGAATTAAGGATCTGTCAACTTGATCATCTTCAGGACCAGAATCATCCACCATCTGATGAAGAGTGTGGAATTTATTCCGGAGATGTCCAATATCATGGCAGATACTACATCTGAAAGGAATACGCAGGTAATCCAACCTCTGAATGAAAAGATGTTCCCCACAAAGAATTTCCACCTCTGCCGGAAGACCTTGAGAGACATCAAGTTCAACCAAAACACGAGCGATCTGCTTATCATATGCAAGGTGGGAGTCCAGATCCACATCCACAAATCGACCAATGGAATTTGCAATACCTTCAAGAACCTTCTTATTCCAGAGTGGGAAAGGAAGCTGTGGGAGAAGGGCCCATAAGTGTCTCTTAGTAATACGCTCTCTGAGAGGATCAAACCCACTGTGCCATCTATTAAGAACCAAGGAACCCTTGCCGATTCTCCATAAACCATCCAAGATACATTTGCAATGTTTTTCCTCAAGGAATACAAATACGATCCATCCCCGCGATAACAGACTGATAGCGGGGATGTAGTCTATCAACGGCTTCCAATATGTAGTAGCCCATTCGACCCAATCAGACTTGTTCATCCTCGCGTACTCCAAACGCCCGACCAGTGCTCATGAACAAAGGGATGTAACACGGCCCAAGTAGATGTCATGTCCAACCATGTATCTAAAACGTCCATCCAGAGCTTTGATATTCTTAGAGCATCTTTTCCGGCGATGTCTATTTTTTGGGACCTGTTCTGCCATAATAACCCACAAAGTCAAATGAGGGTCACTGATAGATTAAGCCCTATCAGTCAGTACCCTACCCTTGAAAGTAACAGTCCTTTCAGCCAGATCCAAACCCTGCACCAGCCTGCCAAAGAAACAGAACAGCCCTGCAGAGAAGAGCCCACTACTGACAGCCCAAAACCAAGTTATAACCCTGCCTCCGTGGAACACAAGGTAGTATAAACCCTCACGGGTGACCCACAAGTAACAGAAAAATATCCGGGAAAAGGATAGAACCCTACCAGATAAGGTCAAAGCTGAGATCACCTAATAAAAAACAAATACAGTCCGTAGGAGTCCAATGATGAGAAAACCCTAAACCCATATAAAGAACAAAGCAGAAAACAGGGTCAATCCTGGCAGGTCAGGCAGTCCCATGAGATGGAAAAGGAAAAGACAAAACACTCAGCTAAACTAAGAGACATACCGTAACCTTGACTGATGTGTAATGAGAAAACCAAGAACAAAGACACATACTGGTTCTGGGTCAACCCTAATCATGTACAAAAAATGTCAACCATGAAAATCACGACAGATAAAACAACGTAGGAGCCATGTAAGGGTGACAATGCCAAATAACCTGTGCATTTAGCCAAAAACGATCTCCTTCCCACTTATTTTTACCCTTGGTTGGTACTAGTCCCCCATTTAAGGGGAGGGACTCCAAGAGGCTTAATGCATAAGGTCGGTCAAGTAAACCTGATAGGGACACAAAGATAGGGTAAAGCAGCCATAGAAAAACCAGAAACCCCAGACAATAGTATGTGCGCAGTTGAAAATCCCAGAAAACCCACCACCCAAAAGCTTAAGAAAGATTCCGGGAGAGCCACGGTCAGTAAACCTGATAGGGACACAAAAAAAGGGTAAAGCGGCCACATAAAAACCAGAAACCCCAGACAATAGAATGTGCACAGATGAAAATCCCAGAAAACCCACCACCCAAAAGCTTAAGAAAGATTCTGGGAGAGCCATGGCCAGCCTGAGAGTTGAAGACTAGGGTGAGACCTGTGTACCAGCACCGCACAGAAACGAGAGATGGAGCACAGCCTCTCCATCTTCCTACTTTTTCTGCAATTTTTTTAGTTCCATAACCATCGACGGTCGGAGGTTATAGCAGAGCACAGGGACTTCACTTAGTGAACCTCCAAGACAAAAAATATCATTTAAATATGGCTGGAGTTAAATTTCCAATTGCATAATAAGACAAAAATTATCATTTAAATGTTTTTATATATTAATTTGTGAAACAATATAATAAACTTTGTAAGATGCACAATAAGTTCCCATAAATGATGAAAAGTGTAATTATGAAAACTGTAAAGTGTATTGTTGTTAATATTTGCAAATATCATCCTCTAAGTGTGGGTTTATTCTTCTAAAATAAAATGTAAATATTTGCAAATATGATCCTCTAAGTGTGGGTTTATTCTTCTAAAATAAAATGAAAAAAACAAGTGTACATAATGTTATATTTGATTTATTTAAAACTATAATATTAAAGTTTTTATTTTAAAAATTTCAATTTCAAGTTTTCAATGGATAAATTTAATTAATCAAATAGTGCATTTGAAGTAATTTCCATTTTAATGTTTTTATAAAAATAATTTTCCAATTTTAAGTTGTAGGTGTTTTTCTTTATGAGGTTCAAACTGTTCACTTTGTAGTCCTTGTAGCTAATCGAAATTCACCATGTATCCTTCTTCTCTCCCAATCAAAATCTGCCACGATTCTGTTGCCACGGTTGCGTGTTCAACGTGTTGAGGAGGATCGCCTGAGGTTTGCGTGTTGAGAAGTTTTCATGATATGCCATGAAGAAATAAAGCACAAACTAGATTGTTGCCCAGAATCAGACTCGCGGGTGTGGTGGTGACTTTCCTCGCTTTCAACATCGCAGATAAAGACTTCCAGACCTCTTTCTACAATCGCACAGTAAGTTGAGTGGGTTAAATGGTCATTTTGAAGCATGACCAATGGTCTTTATTATAGATTTTATCCTATCAATCTCCGACGAGGTTCATAGGAATCCAATGATATGCAGAAACCTCATGTATGCATCAAATTTTATGAATCTCTGAAGGTTTGTCAATAGTCTAAAGGTTGTCATGCATTTTTTGATGACGGACAATGAAGAAAATGACATCGTTTGGTTGCGGATTTCCCGTGACCTCCACAACAGCTTCGAGGGCACTCTTGAACTAGAAGTCCTCTTATTATCCGTGACCTCCACAACAGATTCTCTAAAACAAAGAGTCCATTAAAACTTCATTTGAATAGAAAAATCTAATAACTTTAAATAGAAACGCAATACATATATCTGAAGGAGTTATCGATGGCTAAACAAAGTCCATACTCCTTTACCTATAGTGATAAAAAACCGAACTCATGTACATCTACAAATAAGAATGACTGCCAAACAAAGACAATCAGTTCTATGTATGGAATTAACTAGATATATTATAAATAATTCGCTAACATGGAGACAATCAATGACTGGAAAATGGAGACAATAAGATCTATGTATGGACCTGTTTTTTTCTCTACTTATGGTCAATCCCAGTAGCAAATTATTTATAATATATCTATCTAGGTCCCACTGGGATGTCGACGCTATGTTCTTCTTGAAACTGAAGGATTTTGTCAATTTGTCGGAAACCACCCTTGTCCACCTTTTGAGTTTACCCCACGATGCTATGCCTTCTCCTTCCACTATCTTCTCACTTGTTTCCATGGCCTGTGCGACCTTCTCCATATGTCTCACCTTGTTGTTTTCTACTAATTCATATGATTTTTTTCCATGGGACTCCACTGAAGTTGCCTGGAATATGTTGATCAGAAAACCAGCCAATACGATCAACACCACCACAATACGAGTGACTACGATATCGATTATCATTGTGATCAAGGCTTCCAGACTATTTTTTTATAATTACAGAAATTCTCAAACAAAAAACCCCATTCCAAAGAATATTGTGTTGTACTAAAATAGATCTTGCAAGTGCTTCTCCATTTGCGTTATTAAAATATAAATCTCGAAATAAAAAGTTCAAATGCATGCTATATTGTGTTTATTAACTTAAACATTGATAACAGTCTTCTCCCATAAATTACCACAGACATTTCTCTCATCCTTGTGATAAATTCCCATAGAATGGAAATTAAAACAAAGCATTGAAAGAGAGGTCAAGAAGATCGAAACCCAACTCACTAGAATGGATTCCACAGGAAAAATGTTTCCAAAAGAAAATCAAATGCGAGCAAAGTTTACTGATATGAGCGTTGTCGGTGCCCTTTTAGGTCCAAACCTTGCTTCCATTAGATTAATTGGTCATGGGTTCCAACTATGAGTAGACAAGGATTTAGATATTTTCAAAGGTAGTGAACCTTTCCCAAGACTTTTTATAGTCCAAGGTTTCGTATAAAGGTTTCTAGAGTATTGGATAATATCTTTAATTCCAAATTTATGATGGACTAAAATAATTTAAGAAATTTTCATAAAGGTTAAGAAAATGTTAATATTATAAACATTAATATTGTTTTTAAAAAAATGAAATGACCTTAATAAATATTAAATGATGTATGGTATAGAATAAGTTTGCATAATACCTTAACTCCCAATTTTTGGCTAAATCATTTAGATGAATATGTTTAATGAGTTCTATTAAAAGTTAATAAAAAATTAATATATTTTTTTAAATAATAGATATTTATTATTTTAATAATATAAATATTTTGCTTATGCTGTGAAAATAATAGAGTTTGGCTAATATAAATATACCAGACCTCTTTTGCATCTCAAAAGGTAGAGTGTAAGTTGCGTTCTTCATATAATGATGGCATTCATAAATTAGTGATGTCCATGTTGTTTGCATGTACAATGTGGGTTCATGGTCCTATGTTGTTTATTAATGTCGATGGAATGAAATTGGTCCATTTTGAACTTTTAAGGAAATTCTAAGGGAAGCATAAGTAAATATAAGTAAATACGGGGAGAGACCATCATACTGGGAGAAGAAATCGTGGAAACCAGTGGACATTGCAGAGCTCGGATAAGGAGGACACGTGAAGATAAATCATTCAGTGAAGGGACGACGATCATGTATAGTTTTTTTTAAAACGCATCTGGGAAAAAAGCAAACTGTTTTCATATATTCACATGACCTTTAAACTTAACTGCAAGGAGTCCATGATGGAATGGCTATGTGACTCTTAAAAGTTTAATTTGTTTGCACTCACTTCATAATTTTGGCAAATTTTGATGGACTATGAACTAACACAAGAAACATAAAAACATACATTAAAATACAAGCATATCGCTGTATAGAGTAGTCAAATCCTTGAGATTATGTTGGTAACATCCATATTGATCCCCATTATACCTAGTTTTTAATGTAAAGACTTAGTTGACCCTACCCAAACGATCTTATTTGTTTTTTCAAAACAATAATGTTTCCCTAATGTTCCCAAGTTATTAAATTTCCTCAAATGTTTCAAAATATTGAGATTATTGTTCATTTTTATGGCATAACAACCGATAATGGAATCCAAACCCTTCAATGCGTCTTTATAAGCCTAGAAATTTATAGTGATTTGAGGTTTTATATATAGCTAGAAGGGCCTCTACTCCATTGTATCAATGGAATCCTACAGCCTAACGCCCTCACAATACATGAATTAGTCCATATTCTTGTTAAAGTGGTGCTCGAATGTCTGAGATGACACCCCTTGGAGGAACTGCATGAAAAAACTTTGGATAACCTCCTCCCTATGGTGTAGGATTTAAATGAGGGTGGCGATGAAATCCTCTAAATTACCCAAAGGTTTTATAGGGGATTTGAACGGATCATAAAAAGAGTCCTTTCTATAACAATTTTGAGCTTTGAATTTTTAAAGTAGGAAATAATTGGCAAGCACTGAATGCTTTTTCTCATATTTGTTTTCTTTCTCCATTCAAAGATCATGCAAAGATTAGAACTGAAACATAGATAGGTTTTATGGAATAATCATGTTCTCAGTTTCTTCATTTTGAGTTAGCAAAGATCAAGGCTCAAAAAAAGATCGATGTTTATGGAGTACCCATTGCAAAACGACCTTTCAAGGCAATTCCCCTTGCATCGTTTTAATAGTTGAATATCGACTAGGGTGTCTCTATTCTGGTTGGGTCATGCCTTTACATAATATTTCCTAGATTTACTAGGTACCATGGTGCCCTATCATCCCTAAGCTATGATTTTGTTAAACCCTATATTATAGGTCAATTGTAGTGTTAAGTCTGCTAGAGGGATTTGTGACTTTTAGGGTGACTATTTGTCGTTTGGGCTGAGTATCATTGATTCTATCGTAATGAAATCATCTCATTTGGTGACATGGTTTTGTTGTTTTGTGAATCTAACCTAAACCCGTAGCACTTTAACCTTATCTCTCTCAAAGTATCACTTATGAAATCTTCTCCTTACAGTGACAAGAGCTGAATCAATATGTGTAAATATAAGGAAAATTCAAACAATATCTATTTAACATTTGTTCTTTAATTACTGTGTATTAGTTTCATTGTACTTTTGTTATTGTTTATGTTTTGTATATTGGAAATGGTAATCCATCTCAAGGACCAACATTAACGCAGTGACAAGTAGAGTGTTAAAGTTGAAAGAGATGAAAATTATGCTTAAGTTTATTACAACAGTACTATTCTGGATCTAGCTTTTTTTTTAAACATTTTTATGCATTAAAGTACAACTTTTGGTTTTTTCTCTATATTAACCCTAACCTAACTCAGACTTTAACATGCGATTCCCACACCCACCTACTTCAATTGAGATAAAAAATACATCTTTAGAAACTTTAGCTTTGGAAATTACTCAATTAACCAGGTGGATCTTGGTCAAATTGACCAATATAATGATGTGTGTTGTCCTCTCTCCTATTCGGTTATTGCTAGGTTGTTTCTCAAGGGATTGGACACCCCTTAATGATGTCACTTGAACCTAACCCTTAGTCACATTATCGAGGACCATAGGATCGCATCATCAGTTTGGATCTTCTTTGTATATAGTGATGATAAAAATATATATGTATACCTTAAGAGAGAGAAAATATTTAAATCCTTAGCTGATCCATAACTATGTCATTCTCTGCCTTTTGCTGCGCCATGACCTTATCATGAACTGATAAAGGTTGGATGTAGTCTTTTGGGGGGTTGTTTGGGGGTTGCTTCCTATTTGGATACTACAAGCCTAGACTATGATTTGTTGTGTATTCCTTTTGGCCTTGACATGGCTGTGGTTATATTTTCCTAACAGGTTGTGATTGTTTGAATCCTTTTTATACTAGGTTGTCTTTATGATGACCATGCCATGACTATACATAATATATCATATATTGTCCGTGGACTGTGGTGACCTATCATACCTGAGCTATGTCTTTGTTAAACCATAGATGGTAGGTCAATAGTAGTGTTAGGTATGCTAGAGGGAGTTGAGACTTTTAGGGTGCCTATTTGTGGCTTGGGTTGACTATCCTTGTTGCTATCCTAATTCTATCTTCCCACTTGGTGACTTGGTTTTGTTGTTGTATGTATATAACCTAAACCCATAGCACTTTAACCTTCTCTCTCTCAAAGTATCACCTATGATAGTTGGTCCTTACAGTGACAAGAGCTAACTCAGTATGTCTGAGTATAAGGCATATTGAAACCAGATGTATTTAGCATTTGTTCTTTAATTATGGAGTATTAGTTTCTTTGAAATTTTTCTATTCTTTATGTTTGTATATTGGAAATGATAATCCATCTCTAGGACCAACATTAACACAGTGACCAACAGAGTGTTAACGTTGAAAGAGATGAAAATTATGTTTAAGCTTATTACAACATTACTCTTCTAGATCTAGCTTAGTTTTTAGATATGTTCATGCATTAAAGTATAAGTTTTATTTTTTCTCTCTATATTAACCCTAACCTAACTCAAACTTTAACAGGTGCTTCCCACACCCACTGTAACGTCCCAGTTTTGACCCCGTTGCATTAGATGTATATGATGTATATATTGTAAATGATCATGGTGTGGAGCTAAAGGCCAAGGCCCCACCATCGATTGGTTATGCTATGTTTTGGATTTAAAATTGTCACCGATGGTATATCAGGGCATGCAGCATATATTAAGTTTCAACATCATGTAAATACGCATCTATAATTAATTAAATGACTCCGACCAGCTACGATTGCGGCAACTAAATTGAGATGGGGCATGATTTTCACAAGGATAAGGATGTGGGGGAATTTGTCAAACCTTGGCCAATGGGAGAAAAACACATGTGTCTTCTTCCCTTGTCTTATTCCAACCACTTTCATTAAGAAAGGCTGCTGGTGGTTGAGGCAGTTAATTACTTTAGGAGTGGGGTGGCAGGACTGTCAGTCCTCACCCACACGCACACTCCACCATGTTTGACTTCACTATGGCTGGAAAAAATGATTGCCATCACTCACGTAGGTTTTCCTCTCTCCACGACATTGCTGTTGCTCACGCGCTCCCATTTTTGCATCCACCATGTAGGTTGCTCACCTTCACACAGGGAATTGTTGGTTGTCCTCACGCACAGGTATTCCTCTGCTTTTGGGGCTCACACAGCAAGCTGAGAGCTGTGCGTTCTCACCCCCGATTTTCTGAGAAGATAAATTCACGTCCTCAGCTGTATGTTCTCCTTACAGACCGGTATGGTTGGGTAATTTCCGTCATTTTAATGCAGAGATTAGAACCGTTGTTCTCCCCATGATATTATGGCTGCCGCCATACATCCATGATTTTGCTGTGCTACTATGGTCTCCCTTAAATTGTGAATATTGCGGTTTTCTTTATACTTTGGGGACGGGAGTCTGTTCACTTCACGCACAGATTGGGAGTTTGTATTCTTCTCTTCCTCAGCGTAGTTCACGTATGTTTTTCCGGTGACTTGGTTGTTCAGGGCGGACTGCTGTTTTCCTCATATTGTGATTGTCTTGCTGTTACATTTGGGGAAACTGTTAAAATTCACCCAAAAGTCGTTTTCCCTATTGAAGCTGTGACGGCTGATTTGATTGCATGTGTGTGCAATGGTTGGTCTTCGGATTGGGTTGGAAATAGGGATGGGGGCTTAGTTTTGCTTGATAAACCTGGTGGCCGGAAACCACATAGATAGAGCTAGAGGGCTGGCCTTCTTCTCCATCACCCCTGAATAACACTGGAAGGGAATGCAAGGCTTGAGGGACTGTGTAGCAGAGAAGGGACTGATTCCTTGTGTTGGGTGTGTTTGGGTGTCTTAGAGGTCAGGCTAGTTCTGGTGTAGGTGTTCTTAGCTCTGTAATGAGCTCACCAGCTTAGCATTGAGCCTTTCCCACTCCTGGATGGCCTGATAAACCCAACTGTGTGGGCTTGGCTATGTTATGTACATCCTTGGCTATGTGTAATCCTGCTAGTTCCCTTATTCCTTGGAGAATCATGCCCAGCTCGAGGGTGGCATCGTTGTTGAGAGAGTAAGGAGCATGCTGGCCTATGGTTGGGTGGAACGTTGCAGCGACGTAGCTGGTTGTGGAAGGAGCTCCTCATAAGATAAGTGATCTTGTTCATTTTACTTCTGCAATCATATTTTTCTGTTAATGAAAATCATGAACATGTTAAATGAATGCTTGTGTGAATGCATGTTGATTCCACTATGCATGATAATTAACTGTAGCTATGTATGAGAAATAATTACTTCTGTGCATGTTTTTGCTTCAATGCGTTCTATTTCCAGCACTCTGTTTTAGCCTTTTTATGATTTCGCATGTTCATGGGGCTGCCAGCCCGGGTGGTTTAAGCCACGGTGTATCGCGTCCTCTTCGCCGGTCGGGGGCATGGGGACGTGACACCCACCTCCTTCAATTGATATAAAACAGATAACTTTATATACTTTAGCTTTCAAAAAGATTCAATTAACAAAGTGGATCTTGCTGAAATTGCCCAAGATAATGATGTGTGGTGTCATCTCTCCCATTTGGTTATTGCTAGGTTGTTTATC
>LPNX010489677.1:165707-201720 GCA_001517045.1 Pseudotsuga menziesii | reverse complement strand
ATGTATGTATGTATGTATGTATGTATGTATGTATGTATACACACAAACACACACCTTGTGAGAGAGAAAATATTAAAGTTCTTTGTCTTATTTGTGCTTGGGCCTAGCGCCTTTATTGTGTGTACCTTTGGTATGATGACTTTTATTTTTCTTGTTTATTGTTATTGACCATTCGACCTTTAGTACCCTATTCTAAGTCAACCTGATCTTATTTTTATTTTATTGGTAACTATCCTAAAACTTCGAGGTTACCTAAGAGACCTTTCTAGAAGGCTTGTCAAGATTATAAATTTATTTTTCACTTCTCCATTTTGTTCGGGTACACAGGGTACTCCCAAAAGATTGAACACCTTCAGCAACCGCTTCACACAAATAGATCACAGACCAACACACCAATGTTTGTCACGTGGTTAAAACCCTCAAGAGGGAAATATTCCACGGCCCCAGCCAAATAGCTACTTGGAGAAATTTATTATGCAAAAGAAAGAAAGTTACATATGAGCTTCTCATAATTAATCAACTAACCAAGGACCCTCTATGCTCTTTAAATAGAGATCACAGACCAATCGGGTGTTAAGCCACGGATCAATGGTATGTATGATCTAAGAGAAGTCGAACCGTCGGATCACTCTATGTATAGAACATATCGTGACTGTCAGATTAGAATATTTACAAATGCATACTAATGCATACTAAAGAAGCACACTTTTACCTAATGGATATATTACACAAGTTTATCTTAACTAACTCCTAAGTGTCTAAATATCCTAACATGCCCCCTTAAGAACAACTTGGGATCAGATTGAAGGATTTACAAAAGTGACACTATTAGGAGAAGGAAGGAGGCATTAGAGCCTATCCCCCCTTAAGGACATATTCTTGAACTCCTAACATAGACCAAAGTTTAGAAAACTTCGCTTCTGTAAGAGACTTGGTGAAGATGTCTGCAACTTGATCATCTGTAGGGCAATAGAGAACTTCAATAACACTATCATGAACAAGATTTCTGATGAAGTGCATATGTAGCTCAATGTGTTTGCTGCACTAATGTAGAACTGGATCTTCGGCAAGCTTGATGGCACTTTGATTGTCGCACCAAAGTGGAGTAGGTTGCTGCTGCTCGAATCCAAACTCTAAAAGGATTTGTTGAAGCCATAAAGCTTCCTGACTGGCTTTAAATGCGGCTTGATATTCTATTTCTGCTGAAGAAAGAGCAAGTGCTTGTTATTTCTTACAAGCTCAAGTGATAGGTCCAGATCCTAGACTGAAAACATAACCTGTAGTAGACTTTCGATCATCAGGATAGCCGGCCCAATCTGAATCAGTGAAACCAACCAACAAAGGTTTCCCCCCTGTACTGTAATGAATCTCAAACTAAATTGTACCTCGAATATATCGAAGTATTCTTTTTGTTGCTTTCCAGTGACTTTCATGAGGAGTTTGCATATAACGGGAAACACAACCAATGGAAAAGGAAAGGTCAGGACGTGAATGAGTCAAGTATAAAAGACTGCCAACAAGTTAATGATACAAGGTGGCATCTACTTCAAGGGAAGTACAAGTGGCAGAAAGTTTGACTCCAAACTGGAAGGGAGAAGGGGCTGGTTTACAATATTCCATGTGGAAGCGACGAAGAAGGTCACAAGCATACTTAGACTAGGAAAGAAAGATTCTTTTTTTGGTTTGCAAGACTTGGAGACCAAGAAAATAATGCAAATGTCCTAAGTCTGACATTTCAAAATTTTGCTTAAGACTGAATTTCACATGGGTTATAAGTTTATGGTCACTACCAGTAATGATAAGATCATAAACATAAAGAACAAGTATGATGAGTTTGCTTCCTACTTTCTTGGTATAGACATTGGGGTTAGAATGGCATCTAGAAAAAGAAGGGTCGAGGAGAAAGCTATCCATTTTGGCATACCAAGCTCTAGGAGATTGTTTAAGGCCATATAAGGATTTCTTAAGGAGACAAACAAGACTAGAGTTATTTTGAACATATCCAGGAGGTTGTTCCATGTAAATTTCCTCATGTAAATCACCATGTAAGAAGGTAGACTTGACATCCATTTGATGGAATTCCCAGTTATGTAAGGCTGCAAGGGAAAGAACAAGGTGGATGGAGTTCATTTTTGCTACAGGGGAAAGGGTTTCATTGTAGTCAATCCCTTCAACTTGGGAAAAACCTTTGGCAACTAACCTTTCCTTAAGTCTTTCAACACTTCCATCTGATGCATACTTTGTTCTGTAGACCCATTTACATATGACAAGTTTTCTTCCTTTTGGAAGAGGAACAAGATCCCAAGTATCGTTTGCCATTAAGGAATGATATTCTTCATCCATAGCTGCATCCCAATCTGGATTTTCTTAAGCTTCTGCAAAAGTTTCTGGATCATGATTCTTGGAAACTTGAGCTAAAAGAGAAGAGGCTCGCTAAAACTAAGAACATGTTCGTCGTTGATCTCTAGGATCACCAGCAAGATCACCGGCTACTTCACATGTTGAACGGACCCATCGAGGAAGTATTTATGCTGGTGCAATTGGAGGAACATGAGCAGGCAGAGGTGGATTTTCATCCTCATTGTCATCATCAGAAATTGGAGTTGGAAACCAGTCAAGGAAGCTAGAAGAAGAAGAAGAAGAAGAAGAAGAAGGCACAATTGTTGAATCAGGCTTGCAGGCCAAAGATGGCACACCTGACAAGTTAGGCTCACAGGCCAAGAGATTTTCATCAAATTTAACATCTCTTCTAATGATTATATCATCTGGGAAATCCTTATTGTCCCAACAGAAAGAAAATTCCAAGCCTCCCAAGAAACATAATTTTCGCAATAATAAGCAAAACAACAAGGGTCCCAAACCCACTCAGTCAGCTGCTTCTTCAAAAAATGACAAAGGATCCAAGCAAAAAGAAAAGAAGACTGAGCGTCATTGCAATTTTTGTGGGAAAGATAATCATGATGAATCTAAATGTTTTAAGAAGATGGCAACCTTGGAAGCAACAAAGAAAAAGCACCACATCAACCTAGATTCGTCTTCAGAATCTAACTCTCATGGACATGTACTTTGTGCTTCTGGTTACTCTTATACTGCATCTTCTTCTTCTACTTCAAATGAATGGCTCATTGATTCTGGAGCATCTTATCATATGGCTAAGGATAAAGCCATCTTTTCTACTCTGCATGAATGTAACACCAAACAAATATTTGTTGGTGATGATAGATCTCTTAGTGTTGTAGGATATGGAACAGTTCTAGTAGAAAATGGTCATTTCAGTGATGTACTAAGTGTTCTAAAAATTTCCTGCAATTTGTTATCAGTCTATCAAATTACTCATTCAAGTGAAGGTAAAACTGTGACGTTTACACCTCACCAAGTTGTAATCAAGGATTTTAAAAGTCCTCAAAATGTCCTTGCTACTGGAACTGTTGATGATATTACCAGGTTGTACAAATTTAACAACTTTGGGTCATCACCTTTTCCTTCAGTTTTTGTTTCTCATAGTGATAACTTGAGCAAACTTTGGCATGAGCGATTTGGTCACTTAAATTATCGCTCATTGCAACAACTATGTAAAGACAATATGGTGACTGGTCTTCCATTGGTATCTTGCAAGGATCGTGTTTGTTCCAGTTGTGTACTCAGAAAACATCATCGAGACAATTTTGACAAACGTGCCTCTTGGCACGCCTCGGTTCCCTTGGAGCTTGTGCACAGTGACTTGTGTGGCCCTCTTCGATTTGCTTCCTTTCATGGTTTCAAATATTTCTTAACTTTCATTGATGACTACTCCAGACGCACTTGGGTTTACTTCTTAAAACTTAAGAGTGAAGTATTTAACATGTTCTTTGCCTACAAGGCCCTTGTTGAAAAACAATCTAGTCATCAAATTATTAAATTAAGATCTGACAATGAAGGAGAATATGTTAACAACAATTTCACTACTTTTTGCAGTGAACAAGGAATCCAACAACAACACACTGCTCCATATACACCACAGCAAAATGGTGTAGCTGAACAGAAGAACCGCACTTTAAAAGAAATGACAAATTGTATGATCCAATCTAAGGGACTGAGTCTTCAATATTGGGATGAGGCCATAAATTGTGCAAATTACATAGTTAATCGCACACCCACTAAAGTTTTACAAGTTATAACACCGGAAGAAGCATGGAGTAAAATTAAACCAGATGTAAGCCACTTTCATGTGTTTGGTTGTGAAGCATGGGCTCACATTCCGGATGAAAAACGGAAATCATTGCATCCTAAAAGTGAAAAGTGCATATTTGTTGGATATTCTGAAGATGTAAAAGGTTATAGACTTCTTCAACCACATTCTCATGATGTAATCATTAGAAGAGATGTTAAATTTGATGAAAATATTTTGTCCCGCGAGCCTGATTCGGCGATTGTGCCTTATTCTTCTTCTTCTTCTAGCTTCCTTGACAGGTTTCCAACTCCAGTTTCTGATGATGACAGTGAGGATGAAAATCCACCTCTGCCTGCTCATGTTCCTCAAATTGCACCAGCACGAATACTTCCTCGATGGGTCCGTTCAACATGTGAAGCAGCTGGTGATCTTGCCGGTGATCCTAGAGATCAACGTCGAACACGTTCTCAGTTTCAGCGAGCCTCTTCTCTTTTGGCTCAAGTTTCCAAGAATCATGATCCAGAAACATTTGTAGAAGCTTCAGGAAATCCAGATTGGGATGCAGCTATGGATGAAGAATATCGTTCCTTAATGGAGAACGATACTTGGGATCTTGTTCCTCTTCCAAAAGGAAGAAAACTTTTCAGATGTAAATGGGTCTGCAGAACTAAGTATGCATCAGATGGAAGTGTTGAAAGACTTAATGCAAGGTTAGTTTCCAAAGGTTTTTCCCAATTTGAAGCGATTGACTACAATGAAACCTTTGCCCCTGTAGCAAAAATGAACTCCATCCGCCTTGTTCTTTCCCTTGCAGGCTTACATAACTGGGAAGTCCATCAAATGGATGTCAATTCTGCCTTCTTACATGGTGATTTACATGAGGAAATTTACAAGGAACAACCTCCTAGATATGTTCAGAATAAATCTAGCCATGTCTGTCTCCTTAATAAATCCTTATATGGCCTTAAGCAAGCTCCTAAAGCTTGGTATGCCAAAATGGATAGCTTTCTCCTTGACACTGGTTTTTCTAGATGCCATTCTGACCCCAATGTCTATACTAAGAAAGTATGAAATCATCTCATCATACTTGTTCTTTATGTTGATGATCTTACCCTTACTGGTAGTGACCCTAACCTTATAACCCATGTGAAATCCAGTCTTAAGCAAAATTTTGAAATCTCAGACTTAGGACATTTGCATTATTTTCTTGGTCTCCAAGTCTTGCAAACCAAAGAAGGAATCTTTCTTTCCCAGTATAAGTATGCTTGTGACCTTCTTCGTCGCTTCCACATGGAAGATTATAAACCAGCCCCTTCTCCCTTCTAGTCTAGATTCAAACTTTCTACAACTTGTACTTCCCTTGAAGTAGATGCCACCTTATATCATCAGCTTGTTGGTAGTCTTTTATACTTGACTCATTCCCATCCTGACCTTTCCTTTGCCATTGGTCGTGTTTCCTGTTATATGCAAAATCCTCATGAAAGTCACTGGAAAGCAGCAAAAAGAATACTTTGATATATTCGAGGTACAATTCAGTTTGGGATTCATTACAGTACAGGGGGGAAACCTTTGTTTGTTGGTTTCACTGATTCAGATTGGGACGGTGATCCTAATGATCAAAAGTCTACTGTAGGTTATGTTTTCAGTCTGGGATCTGGACCTATCACTTGGGCTTGTAAGAGACAACAAGCTCTTGCTCTTTCTTCAGCAGAAGCAGAATATCGAGCCGCAGTTAATGCCAGTCAGGAAGCTTTATGGCTTCGACAGATTCTTTCAGAGTTTGGATTCGAGCAGCAGCAGCCTACTCCACTTTGGTGCGACAATCAAAGTGCCATCAAGCTTGCCAAAGATCCAGTTCTACATCAGCGCAGCAAACACATTGAGCTACACATGCACTTCATCAGAAATCTTGTTCATGATCATGTTATTGAAGTGCTCTATTGTCCTACAGATGATCAAGTTGCAGACATTTTCACCAAGTCTCTTACAGAAGCGAAGTTTTCTAAACTTTGGTCTATGTTAGGAGTTCAGGAATGTGTCCTTCAGGGGGGATAGGCTCTAATGCCTCCTTCCTTCTCCTAATAGTGTCACTTTTGTAAATCCTTCAATCCTATCCCAAGTTGTTCTTAAGGGGGGATGTTAGGATATTTAGACACTTAGGAGTTAGTTAAGATCAACTTGTGTAATATATCCGTTAGGTAAAAGTGTGTTTCTTTAGTATGCATTAGTATGCATTTGTAAATATTCTAATCCGACGGTCACGATATGTTCTAGACATAGAGTGATCCGACGGTTCAACTTCTCTTAGATCATACCTACCATTTATCCATGGCTTAACACCCGATTCGTCTATGATCTCTATTTAAAGAGCATAGAGGGTCCTTGGCTAGTTGATTGATTATAAGAAGCTCAGGTAACTTTCTTTCTTTTACATAATAAATTTCTCCAAGTAGCTATTTGGCTGGGGCCGTGGACTGTTTCCCTCTTGAGGGTTTTAACCACGTGACAAACATCGGTGTGTTGATCTGTGATCTGTTTGTGTGAAGCGGTATCTGAATGTGTTTGGTCTTTTGGGAGTACCTTGTGTACCCGAACAGCTTGCAGGCCAAAGATGGCACACCTGACAAGTTAGGCTCACAGTCCAAGAGATTTTCATCAAATTTAACATCTCTTCTAATGATTATATCATGTGAATGGGGATGGAGAAGTCTATAACTTTTTACATCTTCAAAATATCCAACAGATATGCACTTTTCACTTTTAGGCTACAATGCTTTCCATTTTTTATCTGGAATGTGAGCCCATGCTTCACAACCAAACACATAAAAGTAACTTACATCTGGTTTAATTTTACTCCATGCTTCTTCCGGTGTTATACCTTGTAAAAATTTAGTGGGTGTGTGATTAACTATGTAATTTTCACAATTTATGGCCTCAGCCCAATATTGAAGACTTAGTCCTTTAGATTGGATCATACAATTAGCCATTTCTTTTAAAGTGTGGTTCTTCCAATCATCTACACCATTTTGTTGTGGTGTATATGGAACAATGTGATGTTGTTGGATTTCTTGTTCAGTGCAAAAAGTAGTGAACTTGTTGTTAACATATTCTCCTCCATTGTTAGATCTTAACTTAATAATTTGATGACCAGATTGTTTTTCAACAACGGCCTTGTAGGCCAAGGACATGTTAAATACTTCGCTCTTAAGTTTTAGGAAGTAAAACCAAGTGTGTCTGGAGTAGTCATCAATGAAGTTTAAGAAATATTTGAAACCAAAAAAGGAAGCAGATGGAAGAGGGCCACACAAGTCACTATGCACAAGCTCCAAGGGAATCAAGGCGTGCCAAGAGGCGCATTTGTCAAAACTGTCCCAATGGTGTTTTTCGAGTACACAACTAGAACAAACACCATCCTTGCAAGATACCAGTAGAAGACTAGTCACCATATTGTCTTTACATAGGTGTTGTAATGAGCGATAATTTAAGTGACCAAATCGCTCATGCCAAAGTTTGCTCAAGTTATCACTATGAGAAACAAAAACTGAAGGAAAAGGTGATGACCCAAAGTTGTTAAATTTGTACAACCTAGTAATATCATGAACAGTTCTAGTAGCAAGGATATTTTGAGGATTTTTAAAATCCTTGATTACAACTTGGTGAGGTGTAAACATCACATTTTTACCTTCACCTGAATGAGTAATTTGATAGACTGATAAAAAATTGCAGGAAATTTTTGGAACACATAGTACATCACTAAAATGACCATTTTCTACTAGAACTGCTCCATATCCTACAACACTTAGAGATCTATCATCACCAACAAATATTTGTTTGGTGTTACATTCATGCATAGTAGAAAAGATGGCTTTATCCTTAGCCATATGATAAGATGCTCCAGAATCAATGAACCATTCAATTGAAGTAGAAGAAGAAGATGCAGTATAAGAGTAACCAGAAGAACAAAGTGCATGTCCATGAGAGGTAGATTCTGAAGATGAATCTAGTCTGATGTGGTGCTTCTTCATTGTTGCTTCCAAGGCTGCCATCTTCTTATAATAGTTAGATTCATCACGATTATCTTTGCCACAAAAATTGCAATGATGCTCAGTCTTCTTTCCTTTTTGCTTGGATCCTTTGTCATTTTTTAAAGAAGGAGCTAATTGAGAGGGTTTGGGACCCTTGTTGTTTTGCTTATTATTGTGAAAATTTTGTTTCTTAGGAGGCTTGGATTTTTCTTTCTGTTGGGACAATAAGGCTTTCCCAGATGTCTCTGAATTGTTAGTTATTCCAAGATGAATGAGCTTATATTGCTCTCTAATTAAGGAATCACAAAAGGATTCAAGACTAGGCTCTTGATAGCTCACTGCAGTCAAGGATTCTTTCATGGAGTAGAATGTAGATACAAAAATAGAATATGCAGGTCCAAGTTTGGAAAGAATATGATAAATACATTGTTTGTCTTGTTTCTTAATCTTGCATTCTACACATAATAGTCTAAGATTTTTATACTTAGATAAATAGTCTTGAATGCATGAAAAATCATTTGGATTCAAGAAAATAAACTCATTCTCAAGTTGATGACCTCGAATTTCATTGTGTTTACCAAACACAGATTCCAACTTTTCCCAAGCTTTATCAGGTTCATCAATTTCAGATATGTGGAAACGCAAATCAATAGAGATTGACATCCCAATCAGTCCATGAGCTTCATCACATCTATTTTCCCATTTAATTTTCTTATCATCATCAGTGGCTTCTGTTTCTTTCCCTGAGGTTATCTTGAAAATTCCCCTACTTCGTTGAACATCTTCTATACGATATTTCCATGAGAAATAGTTAGAACTTGTAAGTATAATATCACAAGGGATGTCCATACTATAAAATAATGGATAAAATAATAGAAAATAACTATTTGTATGCAAAGAGCTCAAAAAAATATGCGGTTTTAAAAAAATGGCACTTAAAACTGATTCTGGATGATGAAGTTATGCTTGATCAAAGAAAATGTTGAAGATGTCCCCAATAGTGACGTGACAAGTATATACACTTGACCAACTAAAAAAAGAAGCCCCTTCTTCCCAAGATCAACCTTTGACAATCACTTTTACAATAATTTGACTTTTAAATAGTGCGGCAATAAATTAAAAGACTTAAGTGACTCACTTTTATTTTATTTTATTTATGTAAGATGCACTTTTACAATAAAATAACTTGAAAATAGAAATTGCATGCACTAAAAAGTAGCTTAATAAGACTTGAACTCAAGACCTATTAAGTAATAAAGCAAATTTGGACCAAGTGAGCTAAGTTTAAAAGGTACGTAAAATAATGGAAAGAGGAAGGGGGCTTTTTTTTTACTCTTCTCTCTCGTTCTTCGTGCTTGCTTTCTTTTCCTGCAAATCACAAAAAAACAAAAAACAAAAAAAAAAAAAGTTTTTCCACACAATGGGGTTAGATCTTGGTTAGCTTACCCCGAAAGTCTACATTTTCAAGTTAGGCTTGCTGTTTCTGATTTGCTGTGATCGCACAAGGTGCACGGCAAAGAGCATACGCAACCGAGAAGATAAGAAAAAAAACTTTCCCTTAATGTTTCTGATTCACCGCGATCACGCAAGGTGCACGGCAAAGAGCATACGTAGTGAGGGCAGGAAACAATCCTTGACTAAAACAGAAAATATCTAATAACAAACTGATAAAATATGAGAGATTTAAAAAAAAAAATCCATCACTGTAGCATTATACCTTAAGATTTGCCGAAATTGGTGTTTCTGGAGCAAATGAAAATGGTTTTCGGTGAAACGAAAACTATTTCCAAATGGAAACAGCACTCCAGACGCAATGAAATAGCTTCAATAGGCCACAAATGCACAAAAAGTATAGAACCAGAAACCCTTTCAAAGTTTCAGCAACACCGGCTCCAGATCTTGATCAAAACCGAAAGCGGCTCTTCATAAAAGCTCTGATACCATGTTCGGGTACACAGGGTACTCCCAAAAGATCAAACACCTTCAACAACCACTCCACACAAATAGATCATAGACCAAGACACCGATGTTTGTCACGTGGTTAAAACCCCCAAGAGGGAAACAGTCCACGGCCCCAGCCAAATAGCTACTTGGAGCAATTTATTATGCAAAAGAAAGAAAGTTACATATGAGCTTCTCATAATCGATCAACTAGCCAAGGACCCTCTATGCTCTTTAAATAGATATCATAGACCAATCGAGTGTTAATCCATAGATCAATGGTATGTATGATCTAAGAGAAGTTGAACCGTTGGATCACTCTATGTCTAGAACATATTGTGACTGTTGGATTAGAATATTTACAAATGCATACTAATGCATACTAAAGAAACACACTTTTACCTAATGGATATATTACACAAGTTGATCTTAACTAACTCCTAAGTGTCTAAATATCCTAACATGTTTTTATGTGCAATCTTGACAAGAGAGAAAATTAAATATGATTCTTTGTTTGCTTTAGAGTTTTTTGCTACTGATTTTCTTGATGATCTTGCTTCTTCTTAACACCTAGGGTTACTCCTGCTTTTAATTGATGTCTAGGTTTCTTGATTATCTTGTAGTGGGACATGACTCTCATGTTGATGATTTTAGTAGGTTGTGCCCTCATTACCTTCGGCTTGGGTTGATTCTAAGGCTGGTTTTGACTCATGTTTGTAGCCTGATTATACATGGATTTGTTTGGGACTGCTAAAATTAATTCATGGCGTTTTTGCAACTAGTCAGTGGGTGTGTATTACCTTGTGCCCTTTTCGTCCCTCTGGCTAGTTGTAACACCCTAGTTTTGACCCTGATGCATTTAAATAAATGATGTAAATAATCATGGTGTGGAGCTAGGAAAAAGACTGACCATTGATTTAGTATTTATGTTTCAGCAATTAAGGTGTGTTAGATGGTATTTTTCTTTATGCTAGCTAAAAATTATGTTAAAATTGCAATTTTTAATTAATACCGACAACCAGCTATGTCAACACAACTAAATGAGATGGGGGCATGATTTTTCCTAAGGATGAGGCGGTGGGGGATTGGAAGAGTGGATAAATTCAAATTAAGCAGAGCCCCACTTTGGGAAAAATGTTTTTTTGAATTTCTTGGGAAAGAAAACACCAAAAGAAGCCACCTTTCCCTCATGAAGCAACATTTCAACTTCCCTCATGAATTGGAATGAACAAAACATTTTTGGAAAACAAATTCTACATTGACGCATCATCCAACAAGCAAAAAATACTATGAGTCTAAACCATCATGATTTTTTTGTCTATTATCCAGCGATCTGTTCCATTTTTTCATGTTTTGGTTTTTCCTTTGTGGATTTTTTCTATTCATGTTTTCTTCAGTGTTTTAGTTTCTTTCCTGAATAGGAATGCCCTGAATCTGATTTTGTTCCTTTGTTTTGAAAGACCAACAACGTTTTAATTTTGGCATTTTTGCAGTAAACGGTCTGGCACCTGCAATGTTTAGAAATTTGTAAATTTCTATGTGTGTATGTAATCCTGGCATCTTCTACATTTTGATAAATCCTAGGACAAAGATACCTGTGTGTGCATTCATGTTGGAATTTGAATTGATTGAAGGAATGGAAATAGAGTCTTGACTTGCTTGATAAACCTAGTGTGGCAAAGAACCTCACAAACCAATCTAGAAGGTTGGTTTTCTTCTTTGCATGCCCTAAATAACACTGGAAGGGAAGGCATGGCTTGAGGGACTGTGTAGCAGAGAAGGGAATGCTTCCTTGTGTTGGGTGTGTAATTGTTTAGAAATCAGGCTAGAGCCGGTGTGGGCGTTCATAGCTCTAGAGTTGAGCTCACTAGCTTAGCAGTCAGTCTTTCCACTTCCTTGATAGCCTGATAAACCCAACTAGAAGGATGTCTTGGTTGGTATCCTCATAAACCCATCTGTTGGCTTGGTTGCATCTCATGTGAATTTGGCTAAGTGTAAACCACTGCCTATGTAAGGCTGATAAACCCAACTGTGTTGGCTTGATTGAATTTTAATTGTATCATTAGCTATGGGTGAAGCCTGTTAGTGTTCCTTATTCCTTGCGGAAGATCATTTCTAGCTTGGGGGTGGCAGTGTTGCTAATAGATTAAAGAGCACTCTGGCCTATGGTTGGGTGGAACGTTGCAGCGACATAGCTAGTTGAGGGACAAGTTCTTTTTAAGATAAGTGTTCTTGTCTATGTTATTCTCTATAGTTGTATCCTTGTATTGTAAATTTCTTGATGGAATGTGATGCACATGTTGCTGTGTTGAATTGATGCATTGTTCCTTTCAATAACTGCAATTATAGGCATCTATGTATGTTTTCCATCAATGCATTTCGAACTAAGTTGCATGGTAAATCAGCCAGATCGGTAATGGCTTGAATGATCATATCAATCCAAGACTTCAGTGAAAAAAGTTGGGTTTTCTACTAGAAATCTCCATTTACACAGTCTATGGGATGCGGGATGCAAGATGCAGAATGACGGTTTGCATATCGTGGTTTCCGCAATTTTTTCCTTCGGCAACTTCCTCTCTGCAACATGTGGGATGTGAGATCACGGTGTCACGATTTCCACAATTCCCAACCTCGCAAGTTCAGGTTTCCGCACCATTGATCTTTGTGGGATGATTGTCCGTCGTTGATCTATCCCCCATGCAGGTTGCGGGTTGCGGGAAATGAGATTGCCATTTTCATAACTTCTGACCCCGCAACTCGGGGTCTCCGCATCGTTGATTTTTGGCAGGCGGATTCTGAACCATCAATTTGGTTCCAGTCTGAGGGACCATTTGGGATCGTTTATTTTCTTCGTGTTTTCTCTCCACCGTTCGATCTCCTCTGAGATCTTTCCCTGCAGATCATCCAGCTTATCAATGGAAGACAAGAGGGAGCATGACAATGTTGGAAATGCTGAGAAGTGGTTCATGTCCATGCCCTGTGTTTCGATGAATAGTGGAATTTCTCGAACAAAATTTTTAATTCTGCATGATAATGGGGTATAGGTACGTGACAACAGTACCAGAAAAGAATTTTTTTTCAATATTGTAAAGCACTGAGGATAGTGCTGTTGAAGGGGGAGGCGAATGTAACACCCCGGTTTTGATCCCATTTTCCTTTAAATAAATGATGTAAATAATCATGATGTGGAGATAGGGAAAAATCCCCACCATCGATTTAGTATTTATGTTTCGGCAGTTAAGGCTAGGCCAATGGTATTTTTTATGCTAGCTGAAGATTAACAGTTGAAAATCATATTAAATTTGCATTTTTTAATTAAAAACCTATAGCAATCTATGTCAATGCAACTAAATCAGATGGGGGCATGATTTTTCCTAATGATGAGGGAGTGGGGGATTAGAAGACTAGGAAGAAATTCGAAATAGGAAAAACACCATTTCTGGAGAAACATTTTTTAAATTTTCTTGAAGAAAACATTCACTTTTCCCGCACGCAGGAGCGTTTCACTTTCCCCTTAGGTTTTGGACTGGGAAAAACACTTTTGGAAAGCCCAATTCTGCATTCATGCAGGAGCCAGCTAGCAAAAATAATTATGATTCTGGACCCTTTCGAGGATTTCTCCTCTTCTGCATTTTTGGTTTTTGCTTTATGATTTTTCCCCTGTTCATCAATTTGTTTCCCTTCATGATTTTTCCTATCTGCTAGTTTTTCCCTGAATACAATTTCCCAAAATCGATTTGGTGTCTTTGAATTGAATGACCAATAAATGGTTTGGTTTCTGTAAATGCAACAGTCTGTCTGGCTTTGGCAATGCTTAGAATTCATAATTACTATGTGTGTATGTAATCCTTGCCATCTTCTATGTTTTATTAATCCCAGTACCAAGATAACTGTGTGTACATCCTTGTTTGGCATCTCAACTGATTTGAGGAATGGAAATGGAGTCTAGACTTACTTGATAAACCTAGTGTGTGAAGGAACCTCATAGACCATTCTAAAAGGCCAGTTTTCTTCTTTGCATACCCTGAATAGCACTGGAAGGGAAGGCATGGCCTTAGGGACTGTGTTGCAGAGAAGGGAATGCTTCCTTGTGTTGGGTCTGTAAATGTTTAGAAGTTAGGCTAGATCCGGTGTGGGTGTTCATAGCTCTGGGGTTGAGCTCACTAGCTTAGCAGTCAGTATTTCCACCACCTTGGCAGCCTGATAAACCCAACTAGAACGATGGATTGGATGGTAGCCTGATAAACCCATATGTTGGCTTGGTTGTGTCTCATGTGAATTTAGATAAGTGTAAACTGTTGCCTATGTAAGTCTGATAAACCCAACTGTGTTGGCATGACTAAATTTTATTGTATCCTTGGCTATGGGTGAAGTCTGCTAGGGTTCCTTATTCCTTGGGGGAAATCATGCCCAACTCGGGGGTGGTAATGGCGTTGAGAGATTAAAGAGCACACTGGACTATGGTTGTGTGGAACTTTGTAGCGACATAGCTAGTTGCGGGACAAGCTTCTTTAAAGAAAAGTATTCTCCTGTTTTTTATTTTCGCAACTGTATTTGTTTTATGAATCACTATGAATGTGCTGAATGCTTGTATGAATGGTTATGCTTCCGATATATGTTAATAATTCATGCATATGTGTATATTCAAGTTCATTCATTTTTATATTATGTTCATGGGGCTTAGATTTCCTAGGTTGATAGCTGTTAGTCACGTCCTCTCCGCCGAGTAGAGGAGTCGGGACGTGGCATATTCTAAGACATAGTAAACATTAGCCTAACTCCACATGTGGTATTCTAGGAGAATGTGTCTAACATGTGTTTGGCACTTGTTCTATTTTTAGGCATGTATCAAACATGTGTCAAACACACTACCCTATCATGTCACAATGTGTTTGTCACATTATTGTGCAAAAGGAGAACTATGGGAGGGAAATACCATCCAAAAATATAATTTCACTCTTATTCTCATGAAATGGCTCTAATAGTATGCAAGTTAAGGAACAAAACATAATTCAAAGGGATTCTTGGAGATTTGAAGGGGTCCTAACTTTTCCATTTCTCTAATAGTATCATTCAATAGGGAAGTGTTGTTATAGCTGATTTTACCACACTTGGTCAATCACATATTTATGGGCTTCCATGTCCCTGTGCAGAATATTTGGACCCCATGGACATATATTATACTTTGATGTTCCAAGATTACCCCCAAAAATCACCTGTTTATACCTATACATGACTTTTAAAGGTATACTCATGTTTATACATAGCTTTTGGACTCAAAAACCATCAAAAACTGTGAGTGGCCATGGTTGCATCAATGTGATGTCTATTGAAAATGTTGTGATGCATGCTAAGGATTATGGTATGTTGCAACATAGCCTAGGGAAAGAACCTGCTCCTCCTAAGAGCTCTTTGCGTATTGAAAATCCCAGTGACAACCCTGAAGCTCAACCTCACATTGCTAAGGGAGTCTTAAAGTGTTCAAGGCACAATCCTAATGCTCGAGCTTCCTAGAACTATTCCATTGTCGAGGATTTGGGCCAGACTCCTTGTGCGATGTCTGCTTTAGAAGTTCTTCAGACATGTCCTCCGCAAAGGAAATCCTTGTTGTCTTCTCTTAGGATAGATGATGGAAACTCTTCTTCAGTGATTAAATTTGAAACTCATGGAATCCAAACTCACTTCCCTTACTATGTGTCCCTCTTGTTTCATGTAGAGTGTCTAAACAACACCATCAAGTGCACAGTGATTGATGAAGGAGCTGTAGCTTCCGTGATGTCTTTAGCTTGTTGGAAGGGTTTGAGTTCTCCTATGTTGTCTAATTCTGGATCCATGTTGACTGCATTTGATGGAAGATATTTTTGGCCACATTTTATACTTCCTTCCCTTGAGGTCCAATTGCGAGGGAAGACCATTGCGATCGAGGTTGAGGTGGCTGATGCGCCCCTCGACTATAATATTTTACTAGGAAGGAACTTGATTTATAACATGCAAGAGGTCACGTCATCCCTATTTTGGGTTGTTTGTTTTCCTTTGGGTGGGAATATTGTTACGATCGATCAGAGATCTTTTGGTAATTCTAGTTCGAAAGCATCATCGAGTGCTTCTTTCCTGGTTATCGATCATTCTCAACTGACAACTGAGAATGTTGGGGTGGGCATGTATCCTTCATTGATGGGAATTTTTAACTATGTCGTACCCATTCTTATGATCATTTCTAGTCTTGGTAGGCCTTCTACATCGTTGAGTTCAGTTCCTTTTCTCACTTCACATATGGAGGATCCTTAGACTCTTCCTTCTTTGATTTCTTTGGGTGAATATTCAATACCTACGGAGACGGACATGTCGTTTTCTACAGCATTGGTGGATTATCAAGCTAATCTTGGTCCTATTGTAGATTCTAGTCCTTCCTCTTCGCAAATGGAGGAGGAGGACCCTTATGCACTGCCTTCTTGGGCGGTTGCATCATCTCACTCTCATGACTGCTTCGATGACACTTTTCCAACGAATGAGGCTATTTTCAAAGATATGTTTGGTGTAGAATTACCTTGGGTAGATTTGCATCATAGATCTTATTTCTCCCTAAGCTTCATGACATAGAGTGTGATGACTATAGGGTGATCTTTAGTGAGAAAGTTGTTAGGACCGTGGTGCCATTAGGCTCTTATAGAAAGTGTGTCGAAGGGAACATGGACAACTTATCACCAACTATACCTATCAACATTTCTTGTGTTCTTGGTAAGGTTGAGAATATCTATATTCGGGCAGATTGTTCCCCCAATGAGGTCAGAGAATACACCAAGCTCTTTAAAGAATTTCGTGATGTGTTCACTTGGTCATATGAGGGGATGTTGGGAATTGAACCTCGCATTGTTGAACATGAAAATAAAACCTAGTTGGATGCTAAACCTATTCGACAACATTTGTGTGCGATGAATCCTAGGAAAGAAACCACTATTAAGGCAGAGGTGGAGAAGTTTATTAAAGTTGGATTCATCTATCTCATTCCCTCGATGAAGTTGGTGTCAAACCCCTTTCTGGTGGATAAGAGGAATGGATTGATGCATGTATGCACTTATTTTAGAGAATTGAATAGAGCTTGTCCTAAGGATAACTTCCCCACACCATTTATTGATCATATTTTTTATGACTGTGAAGGGAGCGAGGTTTTCTCCTTTATGGATGGTTTTTCAGGATATAATTAGATCCTGATTAAAACCGAGGACCAACATAGGACTGCTTTAATTTGTCATTGGGTACATTTTCATATCGAAAGAGGCCCTTCAGCCTTAAAAATGTTGGAGCTACTTTTCAACGGGCTATGAACTTTGCCTTTCACGATCTTAAAAGCATAATTGAATTTTATTTGGACGACTTAGCTACTCACTATCATATGAGGGTGCATCATCCTTATCATTTTCATTTTGTTTTCGAAAGATAACGTTGTTATCAAATTCGATTAAATTATCATAAGTGCATATTTTGTGTGAAGGTTAGTCACTTAGTAGGGTTCATCGTTTCCAAGGAGGGTATTAGGGTCAACCCTTTGAAGGTTGAGGCAATACTTCAATTGTATCCCCCATGTAATATTAGACATATTCAATGTTTGCAAGGGATGGCGAACTTCTTGCAAAGATTTATGTTCAATTTTTCAAATTTGACTAAAGGATTTATACGTTTGTTGAAGAAATACACACTGTTTATCTAGGATGAGCGAGCCCAGGAGTATTTTGATGCTTTAAACAAATCCTTGGCATCAGCCCCCATGCTTAGTCCACCCGACTATAGCATGACATTTTGATATATGTGGTTGCATCTCAAGAGACGATTGGCATGGTATTGGTTCAAGAGGATGAGGAGCTTCATGAGCATGTCATTTATTATCTTAGTTTAAACCTTATTGATGCAGAGCTTTGTTATCCTCATGTCGAGAAGTTAGAATTAGCTACCATCCATGCGGTCCAACATTTGAGGCATTATATCCTTCTTCGCCAAACTTTGTTTGTGTCTCACATTAATCCATTTCAATTCATCCTCACCAAAAGGATGATAGGGGGAATGCACAATAAATGGATTGTGATTTTGCAAGAATTTTATGTCGAGTTTGTTTTGGCAAAGTCGAACAAGCCATTAGATTTTGCTGAGCTCATATCTCATTTTCGTAGTTTAGATGAAGGAGAGTTTCATGAGGACTCTTTCATTGATGACCACATTTTTCTCATTTTGACTGCAGACCCATGGTATGGAGACTTTATTGTCTATTTGCAAACCTTGAAGGTTCCTTCTCACCTCTCATGAGATGAACGTCGACGACTACATCATGTAGCAAAGAACTACCTCATAGTGGATAACACTTTGTATCACCGTGGGGTTTTTCTCCATTTTATGTTAGTGCTTAACTCATGAGGAGGCTGAGGTTGTGCTGAATGATTACCATGGTGGGGTGTTTGGTGGTCATTTATCCGGGATTTCTATAGCTCAAAATATTTTGAGAGTAGGGTATTTTTGGTCATATATTTTAAAGATTGTGTTAATGCAGTCAAATGATGCCACCCTTTTAAAGGTGTTTGCATGGAACATGTGCTCGCATCCTACCCCTTTGCATCTAATTATCACCGCTGGTCCCTTCACTAAGTTGAGGGTTGATTTTATGGATTGCAACCCAGCTTCATATGGGGGGCACTATCACATTATAGTGGCTGTTGACTATTTCATGAAATGGGCAGAGGCTATGCCCACTATTAAAGTCGGCAGTGATATAGATGCACATTTCGTATACAATCATATTACAGTGTAGATAGTAAATTATAGAAGTTAGTATTGACTTTGTAATACAGAGAAGGGAATTCTTAGCTTTCGTTCATAATCTTAGTTTTGATTCTTTCATGATTTGTCATTGATTCTTGTGATGTAAAGTAAGATTTATTTATTGTTAATGTGAGCTAACATGTGTTGTCTTGTTTCTCTTGATATGTTGTCTTTCTTTTATGTAATTTACTTTCAGTCGTGTGCTTCAGCTTCTAGCATTATATTTTGCATGTTTCATCTTAAGGGGGGTTAGATTAGATTAGTCTTAGTTTCATGGGGTGTTATATTAGTTTAATTTTGCTTCAGTCCTGCATCTACTTTGCATGTGCTTCGTAAGCCTACGAACCTCGGATTAACAAATTAAATAGTTGGGAAAATACTACAACGGAATTAAATGACAATATTTCCGCCTAACAAAAACTATCGCAAAGCTATTATAATTAATAAAGTACCTACTAACTAATCATCATAAGGTTAAATACTTCGAGAGTTTTCATAAATCTATTTACATATCTATTTTGTTAAAAAATAATGGTTTCCCTAATCAAAACAAAGTTTTGAATCTATACTCAAAATGTATATATATTTATACATCATAAGTCTTATCCAAATAAACATAGAAACATCGAAGTAAAACCATTAGTTAAACCATGAGTTTTAGGCCTGAAGCCGTGCATAGTATAGTATATGTGTGTGTGTGTGTGTTTCTTGTCCATTCTATAGATGAGTTTGTCCTCATAACCAAAACCCTAGTTACAATTAGGATAAACAAACTTTAAAATTTTATAGAATGAATACGTTTAAAAATTCTTTACACAACGTTACTTTATGAGGACGACATGGCCTAGTCTTTCTCAAAAACCATTAACACCAAGTCAAGATTATTGATAGGCTGCAACGTTTTTTATAGGTTATAAGCCAATTTGGTAGTGTCATATGTAATCTATTACTTATAGAAGGAATTTACAACAGCCTTACGGCTTAGTTCTTTTGCTATAAAAATTAGTATTATCTACTAAGAAAAATAGTAAACCCAATTGACAGAAGCCTCATGATTTATTTTAATCATTCATTCTTGTTATTTAGGAAACCAAAGATCGAATCATTTAACCATATTTTCCTAGCTACACATGAAATTATAACTAGAAAATAGTAGAGCCATCTTGGATTATTATTCATTTTAAAACTATAACAAATTATTTTAATAACGAGAATTGATTTGACAGTGGCCTACAACCCTTTTCCAAAATAAGAATGACAGAGTGAAGGCCTCATGGTCGCATTCCACTTTTATAAAAACAATAAACTGTAGCATCAAACAACTAATTTTTTACTTCATGGAAACCCTCACAAGGTTCTTTTATAAATAGACTAATTACAGACACTTGCAAAAAAAATTCTTTTAAAAACAAAAATGATAACATTGAATGCAGGCTCCTATATTTATAGTCACCTCGAATCCATGGTTGAAGGTTGTTTGTTTCATGTTCCAAGCTTTAAAAAGGGGCCTTATGCCCACCAAGAATCTTATCACTCTCATACCTAAATTCAAAAGTAGAAATGGAGTTTCAACTTGCCATGGAAAGGCAGTATAGTCCACGGTGCCACAAGCTATCAGAGCCACAAAAGGAGAGGTAAAATGTCTTACCTGGACCGGAGGATCTTCCAACACAATGACTAATCAAGACTTGATTGCAAAAAACCATTTGTTGCCTCCTACACACCACATCCGCAGGGGTCAAACTTTGTTATTGTAAAAAATGTTATAACTACAGAAAATCCTTAACATTTGCGAATAAGAGTTTTACCTATCTCTGCGAGCTTCAAGAATTTAACCAAAACCATCAATGAAATTGCAAGCATGCAGGAAAGGAGTAAGGGTGTCGAGTACCGAGTAACTTGTCTCCTCCACCCTGGAACCACCAATAAAACACCTAAAAGACCAAATGAAAACCCAGTAGAACTCCACATAGAAAATATGAAAAGCGATGAGGATTCTAGGACAAGTTCCCACGATTTTCTAAATGTCATTAAACCCCTAGGGTTTTTCATTAAGTCTAATTGTTGATAGCTAGAGCAATAAAGGCCTCCACATGGTCTACACAGTCAACCATTAAGTTCATGCATCAATCAACTTTCATGGCTAACCATCGCGATATTTTATACCTTTGTAATGTTTATGTTATGGTTAGTTTATATCATCTTTTGTGTCCCACTTTTGCATAGTCTCATGAGATAGCTGGTCATTATATTTTATCACAAATTTTTGTAAATGTATATACCTTGCAATGGTTTATATATGCATCATATAGTTTACAACCATTTTTGATGTCCCACCTTTGATATTAGGGTAAATTGTGTCCCTAGCTTAGGGTTTACCTTGTTATCTAGGAAGTTTAGAACATTTTCACTTTACCTACACAAGAAAACCAAGAGTTGTGCGTTAGACGTAGAGACTCATTAAGAGAATTTTGAGGTAAAAAATGGGCCTCCAAACAAAAAATATACTATCAAAATTCACTTTAAAAGAACCAATCACATTCTAGAGGATGACATCATCTATAATAGTTGAGATGACATTGGTTGAGTTAATGATGCTTATTTGTCAAATTGTAAATGTTGAGTGAAAACTCATAGTTAACTATATCAATGTTGTAAGTAAAGTACTCTTTATATTTCAATATAAAATAAATTACAAATACCAAAAAACTAAATGTTTATTCAAATGTAATTACTTTGTTATATTTTAATATAAAATAAATTACAAATATAAAAAGTAAATGCTCTAATCAAAACTAAAATTATGTAATTACTTTTTCAATATTTAAAATATATATGTCAAATCTTTATTTAAAATCAAATCATTTAACCTCTTATAATAAAAAAGAATTTTATGATTAATAGTTTTTGTCTTTTAAATACTTACTATATATAATAATCTATTATAATTATTATTTAAATATAAAAATATTTATTTATTTATTTTATAAAAATAAAATACTATATTATAATAAACTTATATATATATATATATATATATATATATATATTATCATGTTGAATTTTAATATTATAATTTTTTTTTAAATTTAAGTATTATTCAAGGGTCATATTTTACTATCACATTTTAGCTTTTGAAACACCTACATCTATACCAACATAAATTAGACATGTACATTCAAGTTATAAAACCAAATACATGCTTAAAATCTTAATGTAGCAATTTGAATGAACTATTATATCATAATAAGATATTATATTATTATAGTTTTTATTCCATATAATAATAATGTTTATTACATATAATCTCATTTGTTTAATATTAACTCAAATTTTTAGTGGTAGAAATTTATGTACTATTCTTCATCCCAATATTAACACTTTTTTTTAAAATTTATTTAATGATGTTATTAATCATTACATTAAAAATGATATATAATATACATAATATATATCACAAGAACTTGTTAAAAATGAGTTTACACGTGATTTTTAAGGTGTATTAAAAATATGAAAAATAAATTTAAAAATGTTTTTCTTTTAATTTAGAGTTCTATATTTATATTTTAAAATATATATCTATATCTATATCTATATATAAGAAATAACAATTTATTCATTTAAATTTAACTTTATGTTTAAAATTAAAAATTATAAATACATGGTTTATAAACATATTTTGAATATGGAAAAATTAACTTATGTTTCAAATTTCAAAATTAATATATTTTATTTTATGAGTACATTTATTTATAAGTACAGTCATCATATTATATTTAAAAGTAATTTATGTACTCAAAAGTACTTTACTTTTAGTCATATCAAAGATGATTTTTTTATTGGTTTTATTTTATACATCTTTTCAATTTAACTTAACCATAGTTGCATTGGTTATAGTGTAAGAGACGAGTTGTAAATATACCTTCCCCACAAAATGCCTAACTGATAATATTTTATTATATCCCTTATGAGGCCCATTTTAAACTTCAAAATTCCCCTAATAAAGTAAAACCTTTAAACCAACCCCTGTGCTCATCAAGCAGTTTAACAAACAATCAAGAGTCTAAGTGACAAGTAAAAAAAAGGAAAATTTATGACTTAATATTCATAACTTGACGCCAATTCAAGTATGGTAAACATAACATATATACAAGGAGGACTAAAACGTAAAGCATCATAACTGATAATAAATAAAGGTAGCATAACATGGATAAAATTAGTGTTGCTATAATGATATTGTTAGCATATTATTATAAATGATGTATGATAGTTAAAATGACTTAAAACACAAAATAAACTAAGGACCATATGGTTAAAGTATTTCAGGACTAAACAAAAAAAGGTTGTCGTATTCTTTTTAATATTCTTACAACTGCAGTTAATACTATTTAAAGAAAAAATACGACAAGAGGAGATGTTACATTGATTGCATCATTAAAGGTGCAAAAATTGGTAGAATTTTTCTACCTTGAACAACTCTATGAATTCAGGAATGAGATCAACCTTGATTTACTCCCTTTACATAACTTTCTTGAATACCATAATAAGTTTTAAAACCACAAAGGGAAAACAAAATAAGCAATAACATGGTAAGAAGGTATGTATCAGAGTGATTAGCATTATGGAATTCACTTGATGATCTCCAAAATGTAATTACAACACTTCTTTTTATATACTTTCATTTCTTTGTAATTTATGGATTTACATAGCATGTCACCACTAAATTGACCATACACCAGCTTGCAATAAATAAAATCAACCAATAAACAAAATCAACATAAACTAATTATGAGAACAATGATAATTTAGCCTAGATTCTCACTACCACCTTGATGCATGATATTCTAAGACATAGTAAACATTGTCCTTACTCCACATGTGGTATTCTAGTGCAATGTGTCTAAGATGTGTTTGGCACTTGTTCTATTTCTAGGAATGTAACAAACATGTGTCAAACACACTACCCTATCATGTCACAATGTGTTTGTCACATTAATGTGAAAAAGGAAAACTATGTGAGGGAAATACCATCCAAAAATATAATTTCACTTTTATTCTCATGAAATGGCTCTAATAGTATGCATGTTAAGGAAAAAAACAAGATTTGAAGGGATTCTTGGAGAATTGAAGGGATCTTAACATTGTCGTTTCTCTAATAGTATCATTCAATAGGGAAGTGTTGTTATAGCTTATCTTACCACATTTGGTTGATCACATATTTATGGCCTTCCATGTACCTCTATAGACTCTTTGAACTCCATGGACACATATTATACTTTGATGTTCCAAGATTATCCCCAAAAATCACCTATTTATACCTATACATGACTTTTAAAGGTATACTCACATGTATACGCAACATTTGGACTCAAAATCCGTCGGAGAATGTTAGTGACAATGGTTGCATCAACATGATGTCTGTTGAAAATGTTGTGACGTGTGCTAAGGATTATGGTACGTCACAACTTGACCTAGGGAAAGAACCTGCTCCACCTGATAGCTCTTTGTGTATTAAAAATCCTAGTGACAAGTCTGAATCTCTGCCTCGCATTCCAAAGAGAGTCTTAAAGTTCTTGGGGCACAATCCTTATGCTAGAGCCACCCAAAACTATTCCATTGTCGAGGATTTGGGCCAGACTCCTTGTACGATGTCTGCTTTAGAATCTGTTCATAATTTTCCTCTGCAAATGAAATCCTTGTTGTTGTCTAATGGAAGCTCTCCTTCAGTGATTAAATTTGAATCTCATGGAATCTATCCTTTCTTCCCTTACTATGTATTCCTCTTGGTTCATGTAGAGTGTCTAAATAACATCATCAAGCACATAGTGATTGATGAAGGAGCTGTAGCTTCCATGATTTCTTTAGCATGTTGGAAGGGTTTGGGTTCTCCTATGTTGTCTAAGTCTAGAACCATGTTGACTGCGTTCGATAGAATATATTCTTGGATGCATGGTATACTTCCTTCCCTTGAGGTACAATTGGGAGGGAAGACCATTGTGATCAAGGTTGAGGTGGTTGATGCGCCCCTCGACTATAATATTTTACTGGGAAGGAATTGGATTTAGAACATGAAAGTGGTCACGTCATCCATATTATTGGTTGTTTGTTTTCCTTTGGATGGAAATATTGTTACAATCGATCAGATATATTTTGATAATTCTAGTTCAACAGCATCGTCGGGAGATTCTATCTTGATTATCGATCATTCTTAGCTGGCAACTGAGAATGTTGGGTTGGGCATGTATCCTTCATCGATGGGAACTTTTAACTATGTTGTGCTCATTCTCATGATTAGTTCTAGTCTTGCTAAGGATTCTACATCGTTGAGTTCCATTCGTTTTTGCACTTCGCATATGGATGATCCTTGGATTCTTCCTGCTCCGAGTTCTTCAGGTGAAGATTCTATACCTACCAAGACAAACATGTTGTTGTCTACAACATCGGTGGCTTATCAAACTAATCTTGGTCCTATTGTAGAGTCTAGTCCTTCCTCTTCATGGACGGAGGAGGAGGACCCTTATGCACTTCCTTCTTGGGAAGTTGCATCGTCTCATTCTCATGATTGCTTCGATGACACTTTTCCAATGGATGAGGCTATTCTCGAAGCTATTTGATCTAGTGTAGAATCACCTTAGGGAGAGTTCCATCATAGATATTATTTTCTCCCTAAGCTTGATGAGATAGAGTGTGATGACTATAGGGCGATATTTATCAAGAAAGTTGGTAGGACCATGGTACCATTAGGCTCTTCAAGAAAGTGTGTCGAAAGGAAGATGGCCAACTTCTCACCAACTATACCCATCAACCTTTCCCGTGTTCCTGGTAATGTTGAGAATGTCTACATTGGGGCGGATTGTTCCCCTGGTGAGGTTAGAGAATACACCAAGCTCTTTAAATAATTTCATGATGTGTTTTCTTGGTCGTATCAGGAGATGCGGGGAGTTTACCCTTGGATTGTCAAACATGAAAATAGAACCTATTCGAATGCTAAATCTATTCAAAAACATTTGTGTGCGATGAATCCTAGGAAAGGAGCCACTATTAAGGCAGAGGTAGAGAAGTTGCTTAAAGTTGACTTCATCTATCTCATTCCCTTGACGAAGTGGGTGTCAAACCCCATTCTGGTTGATAATAAGCAAGGAATGATCCCTGTATGCACTCATTTTAGAGACTTGAATAGAGATTGTCCTAAGGATAACTTCCCCACACCATTTATTGATCATATTTTGAATGAGTGTGTGGGGAGCGAGGTTTTATCCTTTATGGATGGTTTTTCAGGATATAATCAGATCCATATCAAACCCGAGGACCAACATAAGACTGCTTTCATTTGTCCTTGGTGTACATTTTCATATCAGAAGATTCCCTTCGACCTTAAAAACGTCGAAGCTACTTTTCAATGGGCTATGACCTTTGCCTTTCATGATCTTAAAAGAATAATTGAATTTTATTAGGATGACTTAGTTGCTCACTCTCATATGAGGGTGCGTCAACCTTATCATTTGCGTTTGGTTTTCGAAATATGTCGTCGCTATAAAATTCAGTTAAATTCTCATAAGTGCATCTTTTGCGTGAAGGTTGGTCGCTTAGTAGGGTTCATTTTTTCCAAGGAGGGTATTAAAGTCAACCCTTTGAAAGTTGAGGCAATACTTCAATTGTCTCCGCCACGTAATATTAGGCATATTAAATGTTTGCAAGGGATGGCGAACTTCTTGCGAAGATTCATGGTCAATTTTTCCAATTTGACTAAAGGATTTATGCGCTTGTTGAATAAAGACACACCATTTATCTAGGATTAGTGAGCCTAGGAGTCTTTTAAGGCTTTAAAGAAAGCCTTGGCATCGGCCCCTGTGCTTAGTCCACCTGAATATAGCCATGAATTTTTGATATATGTGGTCACATCTCAAGAGATGATTCATATGGTATTGGTTCAAGAGGATGAGGAGCTTCATGAGCATGTCATTTATTATCTTAGTTGAAACCTTATTGATGTAGAGATTTGTTATACTCATGTCGATAAGTTAGCCTTATCTACCGTCCATGCGGTCTAATTTTTGAGACATTATATCAGTCTTTGCCAGAATCTGGTTGCGGCTCACATTAATCCATTTCAATTCATCCTCACCAGAAGGATGATAGGGGGAATGTACAATAAATGGATTGTGATTTTGCAAGAATTTGATCTCGCGTTTGTTTCGGAAAAGTTGAACAAGTAATTAATTTTTGCTGAGATCATATCTGATTTTCCTAGTTTGGATGAAGGAGAGGTTCATAAGGAATCATTCATTGATGAGCACATTTTTCTCATTTTGACTGTGGACCCATGGTATAGAGACATTATTGTCTATTTGCAAACCTTGAAGGTTCCTTCTATTCTCTCACGAGATGAGCATCGACAACTACGTCATGTAGCAAATAATTACCTCATAGTGGATAACACTTTGTATCACTGTGGGGTTGATTCCATTTTACATCGATGCTTAACTCATGAAGAAGATTAGATTATGCTGAATGATTACCATGGTGGGGCGTTTTGTGGTCATTTATTTTGAGAGCAGGGTATTTTTTGTCGTGCATATTTAAATATGTGTTAATGTGGTCAAGCTGTGCCACTCTTACCAGGTGTTCACATGAAACATGCACTCGCATCCTGCCCCTTTACATCTGATTATCACCCCTGGACCCTTCACTAAGTGGGGGTTTGATTTTATGGATTGAAACCTAGCTTCGGCTGGGGGCACCATCACATTATAGTGGTTGTTGACTATTTCATGAAATGGGTAGACGATATTCCCACTATTAAAGCTGGCAGTGAGATAGTCACACATTTCGTATTCAATCATATTATGACCCGATTCGGTATCCTAAAGGAGCTTGTTACTGACCATGGAAGGAAATTTCAAAATAAGATGATGGATGAGTTGTCTTTGAAATTAGGGTATAAGGAAGAGAATTCCTCTTCTTACTATCCTCAAGGGAATGGACAGGTTGAAGTACTGAACAATTCACTTAAGTCCATTCTCCAACAAACCATTGCACAAGGAAAGACCAATTGGAATATCATGTTATATCCTACTTTGTGGGCTTAGCGAATCGCGGTCAAGACTGCCACCATTTTTTCTCCATTTCAACTTATGCATGGGGTGGAGTCGATCTTACTGGTTGAGTGCAAAATCCCTTCTTTGAAGCTAGCCATGGCGCTTTTATAGGAGACTTCCACATTGGAAGAGCATTTGAATCACTTAGAGCAACTTGATGAGTAGCATCGAGATGATTTAGTGGCTCTTGAGATTAATCAACATCACATTAAGATCCTGTATGATAAGTCTTTCCGTCCTAGGAATTTTAGTGAAGGTGACTTGGTCGTTTTCAGGGATCAAGCTAAGGAACCCTTGGGGGCAGGAAAGTTTAACCCTATGTGGTGTTCTAATTACGTGCTCAAACGCGTATTAGGGAAAGGCTCCTACACGTTAGTTGATTATGAAGGGACAACCTTGGTGGAGCCTAGAAATGGGCTTTATCTTAAAAAGTAATATGCATGATTTGCAACCGAGGCTGATTGTTGTATATTATTGTACATTTGCATAGCTTAGTTCTGGTCTTCTTGTGATGATTGAGTTTGTTAAATTTCTTCCATTTGTTGTGGAATATTTCAATGGAGTCTTTGGTTTCTGTAGGATTCATTGATGCTGTTAGTATCAACACTAAAAAATAAGCTTCGGTTGCTTAGGTGATTTACACTCCTATGGGTCAAGTATTGTCTTTAGGAGGCATATGTTTACGACCTTCATCAAAAAATGTTGCCGAGTATAGTGTCATGATGAGTTGTTGCGTGAAGCCATTTCACATGGTATTCATTCTCTTGAGGTATGTATTGATTCATAGTTAGTGGTCTCATAGATAAATGGATTGTATCATGTTAGGGATTTGAATTTGTTACGATGGTTCTTCCACGTAAGGTTGCTAGAATGACAATTTGTGAACATAACATTCATTCATATGACAAGGAATTTTAATCAATTTGTTGATTCATATGCATTTTATTATACTATATTGGCTTTTGTTTCATAGATGATAAATCATTCACAAACAAATTTACACATGTAAATAAAATAACCGATCATCATAAGAATTTTTCATTAAAATATAAGTCCAAAAATGTGATTTCATAATACATAATGTCATATACAAAAATAGGGCTTCCGAGCCACCAAAATATACTACACAATAATCATAAAAAAAAGTACACCTCGACCTCTAAGCCTGGGGGGGAGGGTGTTGATAATGGTAGCACACTACGACTCTAGCTAGCTGGTGGAATAAGCAAACCCATTCCAATGGTAATCCAACCACCTGGCACTGTATGGCATCCAGAAAGTCCTTGAATTGCGCCATGAGTACCCTATGTGTCGATTGAATGAAGTTCATGTGAATGATTTGGAGCATACGCTCTGCATGTGCACCCATGATCTCATCTCATCTTCCCCTCCGTTAAGAATGAGGGAAACCACACAGCCGTCTATGCCCCACATCTACGTATACATGAACAAGTATTAATTTTTGTCATCACACCAAAAACATGTCTTTTTTATTCCAAAAAAAAAATACATAAAAATCTGGACAGGAAATGATATTATCTTTGGAATTAGTCGAGTTGTGTCCCCTTTGACTCGAGCACTGTATATCACCTTTATTGGTTGGGTTTTTATTTTGACTTTAGGATTTGTACTCATTACTGTGAGCTTATCTCCATTGATTGGTTATGCTTCCAGTCCTCATCGAGCCTCCGTTGATTGCTCCTGTGTCACAAAGATGTCCTATTTTTCATATCGAGTCATAGCTTCCTACTTTCAATCACCATTTTTGTATGATCTTGTTTGAAGGCAGTTTAAGCTTGAGTCGGCCATTCCTCAGTTATCTTGAGTTTGCATGTCGTCCATTCTCGATACAATTACTGGTTCGTGCACATCTTGTTTGATCTCTTCCACATTATATAGTGTTGTTGAGTACCTCGTGTTGGTTGATGGGGGATTCCATAATTCCCTCCTTCAAGTGGATTCCATTACATCAAATTCATATCATTTGTTATGGAATAGGAGTCTAGAGTCCATTTAAGTGCCTTGAGACTTACAGTCATCAGTAGTAGGTTATATTTCCATCGACAGTTTTGGGAATACATCAATGTCCCATGATCGATGGATTCTTTTAATTTTTCAACCTCAACACATCTATTCACACTTGTTAGATTGCACTATGTACCATGATTCCCATTTTCATTTTCGGTGGGTTACCTCGCGTCTGTTAATGGTATACATCAGTGACTAATAATGAGACGATGGACTACTATGTTTGACCTCAACACATCTATTCATATAGTATGACATGTACTCGTAACGGTTTACATAGAAGACCTTCCATCTTGGTGGCATTTCATATATGCTACCTCCTTGATTGTGCCAGTATTCATGAGATGTCATCTTTCATGATTTGATTCCAATGTATATCAGATATCTTCATTCACTATGGATATCTTGATCCATTGTATATTGTACGTGGAAATGACCACACATGACATTTGTATATCATGCCTATTCATGGCCATTGTACTCTTATGTATTTGGGACTTCTATATGTATTTGTAGTCACATGCAAATATTGATGATTGTATTGTACTAATGAATGGTTGGTTCTTCCACCTGGGTCTTCATTACTACACTTATGGGATGGATATAATGTAATTTGGCCATCATGTTACCCCTTTGACCTCACACATTAGGGGGCATTTGTTATAGTTGATTTTACCACACTTGGTTGATCACATACTATATGGCCTTACATGTCCCTCTGTAGACTCTTTGGACCCCATGGACATATATTATACTTTGATGTTCCAATATTATCCCCAAAAATCACATGTTTATACCTATATGCAACTTTTAAAGCTATACTCGCGTGTATATGTAGCTTTTGATGTCAAACCCACGTACATCGGGATGTGTGCATAAAGACAAATATTTTTGGATTTTTCCTCATATGAGTCTGAATAACCTGACCCTTGGATTTCCATATTCCTTGAGAATGCTCATACTCAACCCTCCATTACCTCTTTGGAGTGCTATATAATGAGCCTCTTGGATACATTGAAGGAGGAGAAAATGAGAGTAAGGAAACTATAGTCCATTGTTGCCTCAATTTTCTTATACTTGAGTTTTCATCCCTTTGGAGCACATAGTGTTCTTCCCAAGATTGTCTTTGCTTTTTGAGCTTGCCATTGAGAGATGGAGGAATTAAGTGGTGGAGGCCCAGGTGGAGGAATCGGTTTCTCTGGTTTGCAGAAGTGCCGATAGAGTTTGTCACTATTATATCTCTGGTTTATTAATATAAATATCTTTTCCTATCCAATACATTTGCTTTTTAAATATAAATATTGAATCCATGGATGTATTTACTTGCTTATACATTATTGATTATATATGCTAGAGTAGGTCTAACACACTATTATATATCATGCTTGCTTTATTTGCTGTTGTTGAGAGCGAATTTTGAATACAAGCGTGATTGAAAAATCTCAACGAGGATCTACTTCAACCATCTTGAACAAGGTATGATTTTATATCCCTTAGTGTTAGATGTCTTTATAGCTCCTGCATATTGGAAAGGATTGATTTCTGGTGTCATACTATCTTTTATGGTACCCACAAGCCATTGGAAGTTTCTCTCCGTAACAAGTGCCATCAAAAAAAGAAAATTCACTTTCACTCTCAAGCACTGGCTCTAAACTGTCTGCAAGTTAAGGAAGAAAATGGAATAAAATGGGTCCTAAGTTTTTCATTTCTACAATAGTAGCATTCTTCTTTATTCATATTGTAGAGATCATGGCTCAATCATCATGTGATGCTGCTAAAGGTCAAATCAAATGGAATAATGATGGTGACAATGTTCCTAACTTTCTTCCCCTCCTCCAGGTCTATTTATTATTTTTATGGATCCATCTAATATAGCTGGTGCCTCCAGTGATATAAATAATGTTGCTACAACAGGAAATCAAGCTTGAGGAAATGAATACCTATTGTGAAATATGTAACTATAAAACAAAGGAATTGTGTTTTCTGGACTTATAATTTATACCATATCAAATAAAAGAGAACCTACTACCAAGTTAAGATCCATTTGTTGGCACTCAAGCGTAAATTAATTTGAGTTTATCAAAAATTGTGTCTAGTCCAATAGAAAAATACAAGAAGAGAGGATTATATTGGGCAAGAGAGGGTGGAAAAGTAAAACAGGACACAAAAGTGTGATAATTTTTTCCATTCTTGAGGAAGACATTAAGTATAAGTGGGAATGGGAATATATAATCACTTAAACTAGTCATGGTGATTTATGATAGGATCACCAAGTGACTTTGAGTGTAAGAATCAAGGGGTCAGTTGACATTGCTACCTCGGATGGATTCTTCTTTCTTTGGTTGGTAATTTACCATCCTTAGGGGCTAGTCACTAGGAGATCTAGGTCAAAATAACAAACATTGATGATCATATCAAACTTCCACTCCAAGAATGAGCTTGTTTTCTACTTCAAAAATGTATCTCTAAGACAAAATCAACAAACCAAAAGGTAGATTGGGACTCAAATATGGCATGCAACATGACATTCTATGCCAATATTGAATTGGAAATCAAATCTGGAGTGGTAATTTGCAAATCTAAACCAAAAAGTGAGTAGAACCAAAGTGGTAATTATTAATATGGCTTGTTAGTTTTATGTTAAGTGGAGTTCACATGAGTATGATGTTGTAGCCTTTTGTTCCTATTATAAGTCTAAAGGGAATTATTTAAATGGTTAACTCAACACTTGAAACTTTTTGTTTGGAAATTATGTAAGGAGGGATAAATCCAACAATTTACCTACATGGTTCCAACCACGTGCATGTTGAAGATAATACCTAGGAAATACGCATGGTAATTGAATCCATCTAGATGAATTACGTATTGCTATTTAATACTTTGATTATTGCACTAATTTCAAAAAAGCACAAATCATTGGAGAATTTCATGGGATGTAACACAAATTACTGGGGAACTTAATGGGATGTATCTAACCAAATACTTTGTGATTGTATCCTAGCCAAATGAATCATGGGGAAACTGTATATTGATTTGTAAGACCATGAATATCCTAAATAAGAATTTATTTCATATGCTATATTGAAGAAACATTGTTGTGAAGTGATAACTTACAATAATCCATGGATATGTTGGAACACTGTTTTTTTTGTTTAATGAGATGAAGAATTTTCTTTAAAACAAGTCTACAAGCAATTTTCTTACACTAGATAAAAATACTGTGAATCCTCATACAAGTTTGTGTCTTTTTGAAATGAGTCATCATATAATCTTGTGTCTTTTGGAAATGAATTTGAGACAAAAATGGAAGATTCATATCAAACAATCCATGTTGTTTCCTTAATATATTCCCTTAGGAAAGGGTTTCTGTCAAGGTCAATATTTCAAAAGATGTGAATGAATTTTTGTGCTTGGTTTGCTCAAAGCTATATGAAATTTAGTGTAGAGGTCGAAATTAATAAAACCTAATTGTTTTATTTAATGGGATTAAAACATTGGAGAAACTTAGAAGTTGATCTTTAGATTGGTTAGTTGAGCACCTGCACACATCTCCCTTTCAAAACCAACTAATAACTATTACAACATGAATTTAATAAATTTTGCAATCCATTCAATATGATAGTTACCTTAGGAATATTTTTGTTTAATTGTTATCCATATTGATTGAATAAAATTTTTCAATTGAAATATCCTATGTAGCTATTTCATTCAATCCCATCTATGCTGACTAAATTCACAATCTGTGCATGTAGATATCTCTATCATATATTTGTGATTATCAACAAAGATGGTTAAATTCCAATCATTTAGTATTTTGTGCACTCAAAATATTTTCAAGTCTAAAAGTTATTTTTTTAAATCAAATCATTGGGCGTATATGTTTATGCGTATATGTTGCACACTACCTCTGTTGCCACTACAGGTGTCAAATTTAACAATGAAATTTGATACCTTGTGCCATTAGTATTAATGGTGACATTCATGTGTCACACTTCAACATGCAACAATTTTCCATGCAAGCACTTCAACATTAACAAATCCGCCCAAGAATTTTCAACATTGACAAATCATTCAAAGAATTTTCCAACAATGATAACATTCTCTTTGCAAAATATTCATATACATATAAGAACCTACACTAGTGTTGATGATTAGATTCATATTCAGATTCATATTATTGATATTTAGGAAGTTAGTTCTACTAGGTTGGTTGAATAAATAATCATGCATAGTTCATGAGATAATTTCAAATCACAATCATAGAATTACTTTGTATGAATTCTACCCTCGATATTGAGCATCCCTCAATATCTACAATTTATTGACCTTATTTTCCACAATTTGAAAACCCCCCTTTATGAATGGATGTGATAAGATATTGGTTAATAAGGTAAACATATACATCATAAATACCTACCATCAACAAGAAAATCCAATTTTGTGGTTACCAAATGTATCACCAATTTTATCATTACCAAAAACTCTTTCCACTCATCCTTTCCATAATACTTTTCTAGTATTTTTCTCACTTCCAATAACTTCACATCTTCTACTACTCAAATTCTCTCATAATTATATAACTTCCACTTAACCCTGATAGTGGGAGAAATGGACTTTTAAGGCCGTCAAATACAATCCTCAAATACAATTTCTATTTTAACTCTATAATCACTTTACAAAGAAAAAGGACTCAAAATTTTAAATTTTATCTAATTTTAAACCCAAAAAAGAAAGTCCTCCACTTTATATTCACTTTACAAAGAGAAGGCACCACCCCACTTCAACCAAAAGTGTTATATAAAAGTGTTACACTTCATAAAACCCAATACAAAAAGTTGGGATTTTATCTCATTCTATGCCCAGAAAGAAATTCAAAACAACTCTTCCACTATGCAAAAACAACATGAACAAATCTGATTATTCATAGTTAGGGTTCACTGATTACAATTGTTTTAGTTTTAATGTTTGCGCCTTTTTCTTGAAACAATTGCAATGATTACACAAACTAAGTTTTATTTATATCGATGCCAAGATCAATTGAATTTGCACATACTAATGTACTCCATTCGTTTTCCTCTATACGTCAAAGTAGTCGTGAGTTGGAACATGCTCGAACCTCCTAGCACTAAAAGCCACCTATATCACATGCAACATGTAGTGCTCTACCTAACCAGTAGAGCACTCTTTCCGTCTCTCTCAGTGATGTTCTCTATCAAGACAATTTAAATCATATTACAAGTTTATATCTATGTCTGTACTATTAGTTTTGTAAACACATGAATGTACAATCATGAACTGTAAACATATAATCGTAGAAATAGGAGCTGTACAGGTTTGAAAAAACTTCATAAATTTTATTTTTGTAAACTAGACAATAATACCATACATAAATTTAAAATATACTTATCTGGAATTGAAATACCTGGGGCCAGCGGTCGTAGTAAATCCAAGATTTTGCTGTAGACTTGTAGGCTCCTTCCTCTCCAAGCTTTCTGTCCAACCAACCGAGCCTTGATTAACAAAAAGATGTGCCACCCTGCCGACCAACTCTCATCATGTGCTGGCCCTAGGAAACCCATGGGTTTCCTAGCCCCCAAGCCCACAGACCAATAATACCGAGAGCAGCTTCCTCTCCAGTCTTAATCTTCTCAGTTATTTACAGATATTCTCCTCCTTGAGTTGTCCCCCTCCTCAAGTATTTTTCCTCTCCCCTCTCCTCATGCAGAGTCCAATTTCCCCTTGAAATCCAATCTTCTCCCCCCCCCCCCCCCCCTCAAGTATTTCCTTCCTCCTCCTTCTACCTCTTTCCCCACCACCTTCCTTCTTAAATTAGTTTATTTTATTATATCATGGGTAGTGCATTTTAGATGGATTTGACATGTGTTATGAACTTATCTTGATTTGTACGTGTCAAAATGTCATACATTACCAATTTTAATGTTTTACCCAAATTGTAAAGATGG
>LPNX010489677.1:133039-156147 GCA_001517045.1 Pseudotsuga menziesii | reverse complement strand
CACTTACTGATATGTCAGCATAAGTTACAAATAAATTACAGGAAAATGGATTAAAAGAAATTAATTACAATAAGTGTTAAATTTAAATTACCTCGGCAGCTCCTTTTAGAGAACTGAAAGTGCACCATTCTGGTTAAACTTGGCATTGATATTAACAGACCAGAATGCTAAGAAAAGTGGATTTTCTCTAACAAGAATCCCATCTTAATCGATTTATCTTCATGAGCATGAAGTGGCCTTTCTTATCAAAATTCATTTGATTTCCAATTCCATGACATTTACTTACAAAGTCTTATACTAGCATAAACCCATCTAAATCCAGGTTTGATGAGTTTGTAAAGCTTGAGGTTGCAGATTTCGAGTTCCAATATTTGATACACATCTGTGTTTAGATGGGTGTGGGTTTAGAACCTAGACTTTTTTTTTTTTTTACTTCTTCCCTGTTATATATTTGTTTTGGTCATTACACATTGTTTAGCACTCTATGAACATGCCATTGATGCGCAGCTGAAAAATGGTTGTACAAGCCAAAAGTTTAATTTATTATTTTATGCTTTCCTTTATTATATCATTTTTTCATGTGCAAGAAGACACTTGTACACTCTTGACCGGGTTAATGCTCTTAGGATTTGGAATTTTTAACATTATAGGATTCTATGTGAAATAGGAGAAGTTGATGATTTTGCAAGGAGATAATAGAGTGGGAGATTCAGAAAGAAATGGTCCTAGAAGGATACAGTCGCAGTTTATGCAACCAGGAGGCAATGACTATCCTCACGTTCTATCAAAATAAGCAATTCAAGTTCTAGCCAAAGAGATGAGCAAAGGAGAGTGAGATTAGCGATTTGACTGGTAAAGGCCATGCAGTAGTGCTTATGTAAAATTTTTGTTTTGATTATTTTTCTCCTAGAGGGCCCATTTAGGTTCCAGTTTTAGAACCTAGGGCTCTGATATCATTCTGTAGTGCTCTACCTAACCAGTAGAGCACTCTTTCCGTCTCTCTTAGTGATGTTCTCTATGAAGACAACTTAAATCATATTACAAGTTTATATCTATTTCTGTACTATTAGTTTTGTAAACACATGAATGCACAATCATGAACTGTAAACATATAATCGTAGAAATAGGAGCTGTACAGGTTTGAAAAAACTTCATAAATTTTATTTTTGTAAACTAGACAATAATACCATACATAAATTTAAAATATACTTATCTGGAATTGAAATACCTGGGGCCAGCGGTCGTAGTAAATCCAAATTTTGCTGTAGACTTGTAGGCTCCTTCCTCTCCAAGATTTCTGTCCAACCAACCGAGCCTTGATTAACAACATGATGTGCCACCCTGCTGACCAGCTCTCATCATGTGCTGGCCCTAGGAAACCCATGGGTTTCCTAGCCCCCGAGCCCACAGACCAATAATACCGAGAGCAGCTTCCTCTCCAATCTTAATCTTCTCAGTTATTTACAGATATTCTCCTCCTTGAGTTGTCCCCCTCCTCAAGTATTTTTCCTCTCCCCTCTCCTCATGCAGAGTCCAATTTCCCCTTGAAATCCAATCTTCTCCACCACCCCCCCTCAAGTATTTCCTTCCTCCTCCTTCTACCTCTTTCCCCACCGCCTTCCTTCTTAAATTAGTTTATTTTATTATATCATGGGTAGTGCGGTTTAGATGGATTTGACATGTGTTATGAACTTATCTTGATTTGTACGTGTCAAAATGTCATACATTACCAATTTTAATGTTTTACCCAAATTGTAAAGATGGTACTAAATAATTAGTTTTAATTTAATAAAAGTATTTACTAATAAACTTTAATTAACATTAATATAGTATAAGTTTAATTTAATAAAAGTATTTACTAATAAACTTTAATTTAACATTAATATGGTATAAGTTTAGTTTAATAAAAGTATTTACTAATAAACTTTAATTAACGTTAATATGGGGCATTACACAACAAAAGAAGAAAAAAATACTTTCTTCCTTATCTATATGTATATGCTTGCACTCTAGTATGAATCTATGTAAAAGCATTTCATCTTGAGAATGAGAATGACTCAGATCTGAACAATGCCGAAACATTATAAGTGTCTCATGTGATTTATATGAAATTCCATAAAAGGTGATGAATCTAATGATATACTAGTGTACATTAGATTACAATGATGACAATATGTTCAAATACAAGCCATTCCCAATAAAGATCGGACATCATCCAACAGATCCCTTCACGCTTCATCTTTATACAATGCCAAATATAATTAAAAAAACTCATCACATTCATGAAAATGATTCATGTTTCTTTATGCTTGGTTAAAGATTAAACATTGTAAGTAGTATGAAAATCCAGCAAGACATATTTTTGTTGGTTTTCCACTTTTCATTTCATATGTTGTCTTTCATATAAACAAAACCAACCCTACAAACAAACTTAAAAGTTGTAAATAATATCTTTGAATATTTACTCGTGAAGAATTTGATAGATCTGTGCACATTTACTTATGGGAAGACTCAAAAGCATAGAGATTCATATTCATATTTCTCATTTTTTATATGGATTTCCTATCCAAGATGTGAATCATATGCACACGGAATTGTACGTTAGTTTTAATATAATTATTTACTTTTTATAAATTCACATTAAGGTCCAACCGTGTAGAAATTTAGTAGAGAAATTTTCGACAGAATAAAAACAATATGTACACATAAATAAAACATTGCATAAGTAGTAAATTGCACATAAGCCATAAAAATATTTATAATGCTTGCAATTAATAATGTTCTTAATATGAATAGATACATTGAAGCAAGAAATGAGCAAAATAATAATAACCAACAATTACAGCTTGGTTATTGTTTGATATCACGAGGCCAGACTGTCTTAGATGAACATCACTAGAAACAACGTCCAGGTAGATATGTGTTCTGCATTTAACTTTTGGAGCACTACAACTCATGAAATGTTGAACGTAGTGACAATTTGAAGGAAGTTGTGGATAGTTAACAATAACATCACTGTGAGCATTAGTAAGATTATTAGGAACAACATAACTATTATTCACAATCAACATGACGATCGGAAGAATCGAAACGGTGATTAGGAAGTTTTCTAAAACCTTGAACTTCAGTGATCTCATCATTCTGTGTGTTCTAGATGTGCACTACCAATGCCAGTACCAACGATTAATTTGTATGCTAGTGCCAACCCTAAATACATTACAAAAAAACATTATGTGGAAACACTCTTATATATAGTAGAGTTTCACAAATGAATGTATGTATTCCCCTTCTTTTATTTCAGTTTTCCTAAATCAACTAATGAAAATTATAAAACTAAATATAATACTAAGCCTATGATTACTTTCCTTAACCTTAAAAAAGTAGGGAATAATAGAGCATTGTCTCTGCAATTTTCCAATTTTCCCACAGGAAAGATCTAGCTAATAGCATCTAATATACCTCTTTTTTCATCTTACCGATGCCAAGAAAGAATCCCATTCCATCTCATTGGTGCCGTTATAGTAGCTTGATTCTAGCTAAACTATCGACGCCAATATAACAACCTTTTTCCATCTCGGAGCAACCAGATTCCATGTGGATTAATGGTTACCTTCATGTAGTTCAATGGTTGTCATAATTTACCAGCACCAATATAGATGTCTTTTTGAAACTCACTGGATCCTCTATAGTAGGCATATTGCATGCAAATTAAATGTTACCTTAATGGTTGTCATAATTTACGAACAATGTGATTCAAAGAAAATGCCCTAAATGAACACAAACAAAGAGGAAAAATAAAAAGCTGAGGAAAAAGAAAATGCTTGCCATTTAGAACAATAAGGATTATCATAATCGAGTCCTTTTTCCAAATAAAAGTGGTACCACCATTATCCTTTAGATCACACCTCCTGAGTTGAATCCTTAAGGGGATCATCATAATTTTTTATTTTTATCCTTTGACTTTATTTAGGATAGGCTTGTGGAAATATACCGCATAACAGTAGACCTCTAGCTTCCTTAGATTATCTTATTAATATAAAATATAATAAAGAAAATAAAAGATCCATAGCAACATAAAATAAATGTGATTTCTACAATAAGAAAACCTCTACCTCTACATGATAAATTGTATATATGTCTCAAACCAATCATACACCTACTTGGGTGGGACTTATGAGGTATTCAATGTAGCAATGCTCTAACCATATTGCTCTCAAAACCTACACAAAATCATAAATTTGGCTTAAAATTAAATAAATTAAAACTAAGAGCCCCTAGTTTCTTCTACTGCTAGTTTTTAATGCATTAAATTTGTTGGGGTCCAATCTGAATGGCTCACCTTAAGGTGTATGTTGAGCTAGGAGTCAATAAGGGGAATCCCTCCTTTGTGTCTCACATATGGGGGCACCTTGGTTATACTATCGGTGCTCCCATTACTGGTTGGTAAGTAACTTGGTAGAAATTAAATTGACACATTCATAATGATTGCCTTCAAATATGGAGACTCCTGTTTTTCATATTTACCAATAATATTATTGGTCTCATATCTCTAGCCATATACGAGACACTATCATTTAATCCAACTCAATTTTTATGGCCATCCTCGTTTCTTTACTCATATCCAAATCCAGATGTCATTGGGTGTACCTTGAGAATCCTGTATTTTACAACAAGTTTCTTCAAATTAGAAAGATTAGATTGAAATCCCTATGAAATGGTTAAATATTACATTACCTGTAGCATTGGTCAAGTTTTATGTTAACGTTTTTTAATTATAAAAAGAAAATTCCCATGAGTCCTGCCTTTAATGTAAAAGAGCCTCCTCCTTATTCATTAGGGGAGTTTTGAGGTAAAAAATGGGCCTCAAAACAAAAATTGTACCATTAAAATTACCTTTATAAGTACCAATATGATTCAAGATGATGATGTCAACCATAAGGGTAAAATTTGTAAAAAAAAATGGAGGGAAATAAAACTATTTTTTCTTATTATATTTTTGGCATATCTCCTTATTCGTTCACCCAAATTTTGAGTTTGGTGACTAATTGGATGCGGAATCTAATTCCGCATCCAACCCATACCCAGACTACATACTTCTCAGGTACCTACACCACCCAAAAATAAAAATTTCAATAACAAAAACGTATTTTAATATTAAAATACATTTTTTTATTGAAATTATCAGTTTTGGATGCCGTAGGTACCTCAAAAGTATGCAGTGTGTGTATGGGTTGGATGTGTAATTATATTTTGCATCCAAGGAGTCCTCAAAATGGAAATTTGTGTTAATGGATAATGAGATATGTCAAAAATATGATAGGAAAAAATAGTTTTTCTTTCTCCCCTCCAAAATTTAGAAATTTTATTTTATTATTATAACTCTTATTTTATTATTTCCCTTATGAGGCCCATTTTAGACCCCAAAACTCCCCTAATGTTTTGTTGAACAAATGATAAAATAAAGGGAAATTCATTTAGGCATGAAGGTGGAATTAATGCATGAAACAAACTAGGGTTTTATCCTTTTCTCTCTCTGTGATTCCTAAAATACTAGTCACACGACATCGAAAATATTATTCCTGGACATTGGAAGTTCCAAATAGGTTGTATTTAATATAATATGTCAGGGGATATTGAATCCAATGAGTGGAATAAAGTGCATAACCATTCCATTTACCACCAATTCTCCTTGGGTTCTATTACTCTCATCATCTACTATAGAAGGAAGGGCACATTCTATTTGAACTTCTATTTATATACTTTCATTGATTTTTAATTTATGGAATTACATATCAGGTGACACTATATTTCCCGTACATAATCTTGCAATAAATAAAATAAACAATAAATAATTCCAACAACAATGATAGTTTAGCCTAAATTCTGACTACCACCTTGACGCATGATATTTTAAGACGTAGTACACATTGGCCTAACTCCACATGTGGTATTCTAGGGTAATGTGTCTAACATGTGTTTGTCACTTGTTCTATTTATAGGCATGTACCAAACATATATGAAAAACACTACCCTAGCATTTCAAAATGTGTTTGGCACATTAATGTGAAAAAGGAAAACTATGGGAGGGAAATACCATGCAAAAAACGAATTTCACTCTTATTAATTTTATTCCTATTCTCATGAAATGGCTCTAATAGTATGCAAGTTAAGGAATAAAACAATATTTGAAGGGATTATTGGAGATTTGAAGGGATCCTAACTTTGTCATTTCTCCAATAGTATCATTCAATAGGGAAGTTCCATCCCAAAAGAAAATTCACTTTCATTGTCAAGAACTGGTTTTAAACAGTATGCAAGTTAAGGAATAAAACAAATTTAAAGAGATCCTAAGCTTTTCATTTCTCTAATAGTAGAATTCTTCTTCATTCATATGCGGCAGAGAGCATGGCTCAATCATCAAGTAATTCTTGTAAAGGTCAAATAAAATGGAATAATGATGGTGACAATGTTGCTAACTTGCTTCCCCTCCACCAAGTTTATTTATTATTTTATAGCTCCATCTATTACAGGTGGTGCCACTAGTGATATAAATAATGTCGCTACAACAAGAAAGAAAGCTTGAGGAAACAAATACCTACTTCGAAATATGTAACTAGAAAACAAGGGCATTGTGTTGTGTGGACTATAATTTCTACTGTATCAAATTCAAGAGAACCTACTACCAATTTAAGAGCCATTTGTTGGAACTCAAGAATAAATGAATTTGAGGTTGTCATGAAGTGTGTCTATTCCAATGGAAAAATACAACATGAGAGGATTATATTGGGTGGGGGAGGGTAAAAAAGGCGAGAAGTGGGAATGTGACTATGTAATCACTTAAATTAGTCATGGTGATTTATGATCGGATCACTGAGGGACTTTGAGTGTAAGAGTCAAGGGGCCAGTCGAAATTGCTACCTTGGATGGCTTCTTCATGCTTTGGTTTGTGATTTACCATCCTCGAGGCTTTCCCTAGGAGATCTAGGTCAAAATAGCAAACATTTAAGATCAAATCAAACTTCCAACACAATAATTAGCTTGTTGCCTACTTCAGAAATGTAGCTCTAATAGAAAATCAACAAAAAAGGGTAGTTTGGCACTCAAATACGCCAAGCAACAAAATATTCTATGCCAATATGCAATTGGAAGTCGAATATGGAGTGGTAATTTGCAAATCTAAACCAAAAAGCTAGTAGAAACAAAGTGGTAATTATTAATATGGCTTGCTAGTTTTATGTTTAGTAGAGCTCACATGAGTATGATGTTGTAGCCTTTTCTTCCTATTATAAGTCTAAATGGCACTATTTAAATGGTTAACTGAACACTTGAAACTTTTGGTTTGGAAATTACGTAAGGAGGGATCAATCCAACAATTTAAAGTGCGCGTGGAAGCTAATACCTAGGAAATAGACGTGGTAATTGAATCCATCTTCATGAATTTAGTACTGCTATTTAATACTTTGATTATTGCACTAATTTAATAGAACACAAATTATTGGGGAACTTTATGGGATATAACAAAGATTATTGCGGAACGTAATGGGATGTATCTAACCAAAACCTTTGTGATTGTATCCTAGCCAAAGTAATCATGGGGAAACCATAGATTGATTTATAAGACCATGAATATTGGAAATTACGTAATGAGGGATCAATCCAACAATTTAAAGTGCACATGGAAGCTAATACCTAGGAAATACATGTGGTAATTGAATCCATCTTGATGAATTAAGTACTGCTATTTAATACTTATATTATTGCACTAATTTAATAGAACACAAATTATTGGGGAACTGAATGGGATGAATCTAACCAAAACCTTTGTGATTGTATCCTATCCAAAGTAATCATGGGGAAACCGTAGATTGATTTAAAAGACCATGAATATCCTAACTAAGAATCTATTTTATATGCTATATTGAAGAAACATTTTTGTGATGTGATAACTCACAATCATCCGTGGATATGTTGGAACACCTTGGTTTTTTTTGTTTTGTTTAATGAGATGAAGAAATTTCTTTAAAGGAAGTCTACAAGCTATTTTCTCACACTAGATAAAAATATCGTGAATCCTCATACAAGTTTGTGTCTTTCTGAAATGAATCATCATACAAGTTTGTTCCTTTTGGAAATGAATTTGAGACAAAAGTGGAAGATTCATATGAAACAATCTATGTTCTTTACTTAACATATCCCCTTAGGAAAGGGTTCTTGTCAAGGTCACTATTTCAAAAGATGTGAATGGATTTTTGTGTATGGTTTGCTCGAAGCTATATTTAAGCTAGTGTAGAGGTTGAAATTAATAAAACCTAAGTGTTTTATTTAATGGGATAAAAAAATTGAAGAAATTGATAAGTTGATCTTTAGATTGATTATTTAAGCACATACACACATTGCCCTTTAAAAACCAGCTAATAACTATTACGACATTAATTTTTATAAATTCTGCAATCTATTCAAGATTATAGTTACTTTAGGAAACTTATTATTCAATTGGTATCCATATTGATTGAATAAAATGATTCACATGAAAGATCCTATATAGCTATTTCATTCAATTCCCTCTATCTTGACTAAACTTGTGATATGTGCATGTTGATATCTCTATCATATATATGTGCTTGTCAAAAAAGATTGTTAAATTCAATTCGTTTAGGATTTCATGCACTCAAAATATTTTCAAGTCTAAAAGTTAATTTTGTTTAAATCAAATCATTGTCCAGGTATGTGTTTATGTGTATATGTTGTACACTTTCGCTGTTACCACTACAAGTGTCAAATTTAACAATGAAATTTGATACCTTGTGCTATTAATATTAATGGTGGCGTTCAAGTGTCACAATTGACCATGCAAGCACTTCAACATCAAAAAATCATCCCAAGAATTTTCAACATCAACAAATCAACCAAAGAATTTTCCAACAATGATAACATTCGCTTTGCAAAATATTCATATACTTATGAGAAGCTACTCTAGTGTTGATGATTAGATTCATATTCATATTCATATTCTTGATATTTAGGAGGTTACTTCTACTATGTTGGTTGAATAAATAATCATGCATAGTTCATGAGAAAATTGCAAGTCACAATCATAGAAGTATTTCGTATGAATTCTACCCTTAATACTCAACATCCCTCAATATCTACAATTTATTGACCTTATTTTCCACAATTCGAAAACCCCCCTTTATGAATGGATGTGGTAAGATATTGATTAACAATGTAAAACCCTCCATGATAAAGACCTACCATGAACAAGAAAATACAATTTTGTGGTTACCAAATGTATCACCAAATTTATCATTAGCAAAAATTCTTTCCACTCATTCTTTCAATAATAATTTTCTAGCGATTTTTTCACTTCCAATAACTTCACAACATCTACTACTCAAATTCTCTCATGATTATATAACTTCCACTTAACCCTCTTATTGGGAGAACTGAAAATTTTAAGCTGTCAAATGCAATCCTCAAATGCAATTGCTATTTTAACTCTATAATCACTTTACAAAGAAAAGGGACTCAAAATTTTAAATTTTATCTGATTTTAAACCCAAAAATGAAACTCTTCCACTTTATATTCACTTTACAAAGAGAAGGTACTATCCCACTTCAACCAAAAGCATAGTATAAAAGTGTTACACTTTATAAAAATAAATAGAAAAATTCAAGAGTTTATCTGATTCTATGCCTAGAACATAATTCAATACAACTCTTCCACTATGCAAAAACAACATGAATAAATATGAGTATCCGTAGTTAGGGTTCACTCATTACAAGTGTTTTTTTTAACATTTGCTTCTTTTTATTTAAACAATTGCAATGATTACACAAACTAAGTTTTATCGAGATCGATGCCAAGATCAGATGAATTTACACAGACTTATGTACTCCATTTGTATTCCTCTATACATGAAAGTACTTGTGAATCAAAACATGCTCAAAGTTCGCAGTACTGAAATCCACCTATATCCTGTTGTAGGAAAAGAAGAAAATATTACTTTTCAAAGTATCTATATGTAGATGATAGCACTCGAGTATGAATCTGTGTAAAATCATTTCATCTTGAGCATGAGAACGACTAAGAGCTGAACAATTCCACAACATTAGAAGTGACTCATAATATTTATACAGAATTCCATAAAATGGGATGAATATAATCATACACTAGTGTACATGTGATTACAATGACGACCGTATGTTCAAATGTAGACCATTCCCAATAAAGATCGGGTACCATCCAATCGATCCCTTCAAGATTAATCTTTATACAATGCCAACTATAATTAAAAAAAATCAATAGATTCTTGAAAATGCTTCATGCTTCTTAATTTGTGTTGAAAGCTTAAAAATTGTAATTAATATGAAAATATAGCAAGTAAGACATATTTTTATTGGTTTTCAATTTTTCATTTCATATGCTATCTTTCATATAAACAAAACCAACCCAACAATCAAACACAAAAGTTGTAAATAAAATATTTGAACATTTACTATTGAAGAATTCGATAGCTCCATGCACGTCTACGTACGGAAAGACTCAAAAGAATTGAGATTCATATTCATATTTCTCATTTTCATTATGGATTCCCTATCCAGGTTGTGAATCTTATGTACATGGCATTGTAAGTTAGTTTTAATATAATTATTTACTTTTTATGAATTCACTTTAAGGACCAACCGTGTAGAAATTTAGTAGAGAAATTTTTGACATAATAAAAAGAATGTACACATAAATAAAACACTACATAAGTAGTAAACTGTAGACATGCCATAAAAAATCTTTATAAATGATTGCAATTATTATTTTTCTTATTATGAAGAGATACATCGAAGCAATCAATGAGAAAAATAATAATCACCAGCAACTACAGCTTTGTTAGTGTTTGATATCACAAGGACAGACTGTCTCAGCTAAACATCAATGGAAAACGCATCCATGTACATATAGTGTTCCTCATTGAACATTTGGAGCACTACAGCTCAAAAAAATTTGAACGTAGTGACAATCTGAAGGAAGTTATGGGCAGTTAACGACAACAACATCACTGTGAGCAACCATAGGATTATTAGAAACAACAACATTATTATTCACAATCAACATAACGATCATTAGAATCAAAACAGTGACCAGTCAGCTACCGAAAATGATGAACTTCATTGATTTCATCATTCTACATGTTCTAGACGTGCACTACCAATACCAATACCAACCCTTAATCAGTATACCAATACCAACCCTAAATACATTACAAAAAAAAATTATGTGGAGATGCTCTTATATATAATAGAGTTTCAGAAATAAATGGAAGTATTTCCCTTCTTTTCTCTTAGTTCTCCTAAATCAACTAATGCAATTTCTCAAACTAAATATAATACTAAGCCCATGATTAATTTCCTTAACCTTAAAAAAGTAAGGAATAATAGAGCATTGTCTTCGCAATTCTTTAATTTTCCCATAGGAAAGCTCCAAAAATAGCAGCTAATACACCACTTTTGTAATATCCTGAATTTAGGACCTAACACTTATAGGCATGTGCCTATTGATTATGATGATTATCTTGATGTTTTTTTTTAATATTGGGTCGAAGATCCGACTGCATATGAACATGATGACTTGTTTTATATATTGGGCATAAGCCAATTATTGATGATATATGTATATGCTTGTTTGTGTTTGGCGTGGATCCTGAAGCATATGGTTGATCATATTTTTTGTGTTGAGTGAGGAGCTTTGGAGAACTTGAGTGATTGATGATTTGTGTTGAGCGAGAAGCTCTGGAGCACATGAGTACTTACCTTTACGTTGAGCAAGAAGCTCTGGAAGACATGAAAAGATAATTGGATGTGTTGGGAATAAGCCCTGGAGCCTTCCATGTTGATGTTGAGCATAAGCTCTGGAGCATCAGATCCTTGGCCATTGTATCCCTAGGTGTATCATACAAGTATATCCTAGCATTAGTGTTGAGCGGGAAGCTCTGGAATTGCACTAAATTGTAGCTCCATGTTAAAGCATTGAGTATGGGCTATGGTGAGCGCTAGGGGTTACTAAAAAGAATTTAATAACTTATGAGTGAAAATGAGTCGAGAAAAATATTGATCTCATCATACTTATTTATAAGTGATTAAATGAAATTTTGAATTTCTGTATTCTCATCAAGTACTGAAGAGCTACCACATTATACGAGGGAAATCCAACATGCAAGGATGTTTAGAGTTTCCTAGCCTAGTAGACCTAAACCATTTACATACTTGACCTTAATGAAGAAGTGTCATTAAGTCTAGGGATCATGGTATATGATGCCCAAAGACATTGTTAACAAAATGTTATATTATTATGTACTTTATACATGGTATGTACAAAGAATTAAATATATTAATAATATAAATAAATGAAAGAAAGAAGAAGAATCTCCATCAATTATTATTTATTATTAAAAGATAATAAATAGTCCAAAACGTAAAAAAGTTCTAACTAGGAACTAGAAGAAAGTTCCTAAGTTAAAATATTAATAATTACCCAAAGTAATTGAAAATGGTTAAATCAAGAAACCAAGGTTTTTTTATTTAACTGTCCCTTTGACTGAAAAGTATGTCTATAAAGAGTCAAGCCAAGGAAAGGCTTGGGGTTCTGATTTATCATTAGAAGAGTATTTTTTTGCTTGTTTTCTCTCAAGTAATTCTTGGAGAAGATTTTCCTAGAAGGAAAAAGGAGAACTGATCTAGATCTGATACACCAGATAGGAAAACCTACCTTAGGAGCTCTGAGCTACTTGCATGTTGGAGTCCCGCTTGAGGGGATCCGAATTAAAACAAGGAACGATTATGGGTTATGGTTGGGTGGAATGTGGTAGTTCCCAAGTGATTTGGTCATCAAAATGTCAGATATTTCTTAAATTGTTAATGTTGGTTATTTAAAAGTGTGCAGGTTCAGCCATTGAAGGAGCTTAAGAAAATTTGAGGTATGAGTTCTTAGTATGTCAAGTTCATTTCTAGCATAAACTCTATCTACTTTATGTAAAGGTTCATATTATATTTCTAACCCTAAAAATGATTGTCCTATCTATATCTTCTAGGGTTTACATTTCTTAAATTGTAACCCTAGGATGCAAATGATACCTCATATTGTATTCACGTGGGTTTGTTCAATTAAGTTAGTTTCTGTATTTATCTTCATTACATAAACTAGGTTTAATGGAAACTAGGTTTTGTTTCATATTACTATATAGTTGTATTGTTAACCTTGCTTACTCTATTGACATATTCCATTTGTCAGTAAAGACATGTTATAGATTAAAATAGATTAATCTTAGAAACAAGATTTAAATACATAAATATACAAACTAGATAACCTAAGGACTATCTATAACTGAACTATAATATATATATATAAACATAGAAGGACATCATTACATAAACAAATCTAAAAGCTATCTACAAACTATTCTACATTTAAATCCAAGATAAATAATCCAGTAAATAGCAAATCATTATAATTAAATAGCAAATCATTCCATTAAATAACAACATTATAATTAAATGAACAAGAATGTCGTGACCATCCTTTGGTCCAAGATTCACATCTCTATTCATATCTATACTAAGTCCTAGTGTTAAAAGAAATAAAGCTCATAAACATTATATATAAACTAACCAAACATTTAAAACAAATTAAGGAACTCTGTAACTATAAATAGAGATCACGACTTCGACCCCTGTGGTTCACAACTCAAGTCGCAGGCCTAAATCAAATAGCCATATCATTTATGCATAAAAATTAACCAATTACATAGCATACATCTCATTCCATTTAACAAATTAAAATAGCATAAACACACACAGGAATTGTTTCATGTACAAACCACATCCATATCGTATTACAAACCAAATAATTACAACGATGAACAGTAACTGAATCATGTGGGCATGCAATCCCAACTCTTGTCCATATCAAATTTACAACTCATTACATTAAACCCCAAATAGAGTCGAACCCTGAGGGTTTCGGTTGCATCCAAACTCTGACCACGCTATACATACAGAGTATGCAGGAGACCTTAAATAAAATAAACACTATTAAATTAACAACCCAGTACTTCTTTACAACAAGGTTGTAAGGCCTTAGCTACAACACCCATGCTACAACATGACCTCGCCCAAGTTAATCTTAAATACATAGTCCACTAACATTAAGCCTACAACAACTATGATATCATGGGTTTCCAACCCATGGTCTTCCATAGTCCACTTCACATAAGAATCGATAACAATAAATAAAACCCTATACTAATCTATTGTAGCACTATGGGAAAGGCGCATGTCACTTAAGGCATGGCCTTTACCCACATTGTGAAGTATTACAGTAAAAAGAAAAATAATATCATTATACACAGAACATCTGAGTAGGCGAAATTCCACATACAAACCCACCATAACAAACAAATAAATGGAGTATAAATTCGTCATATGCACAACATAGAATATTAACAATGGAAATTATATAAAAACAATTTATATCTATTTACATAGTGGTTATCAAGTCTATTACACGGTTTCCATTAAAAACTGAGAATGAAGCTTACACGGGTGTTCCAATGGGCTATGGCACCATTGCAAGCAATGGTGCAGCCCATGGATTAAAAGCCCCAAAGCCCAAAATATTAATTTACATAAACTTATAGACAGAGCCCGAAGGGCTTAAAGATTCGTTTCATGGCTTAAAATCCTTAACAATTATAAAACCCAATTAAGTTCATCACGAGCCTGAAGGCAAAATCAAAACCCCATAGCATAAACCCCCAACCAAGCAACAAGTCGAAACATAGCTTTTCCCAAAGGGTCGAGATGTGGAAAGCATAAGCTTATATAGCAGGCTTACCGTGGCCACTTTAGTTCAATTTTGAGCTGGCATTGAAGCTCTAAGCTAGCCCCTCCTCACCTTCCCTATCACCTGCAAACACAACAACATAACAAGGTTGAGAAGTATGCAACGAATAAGCCACGAACCAAACATATAATGCAAACTCAAAGCCAAAGTGACAACTTACCTTCATCATTCTAGGAATTTCCCCCTTCGCAGCACAGAGCTGAGACCTCATACCTCAACAAACCCAAACGAAATACCAAGTTCATTGTGAGCCAATCCCTAAGCTTGGGGCTGCCACGAAAACCAAGGACCATTAATGGCACCAGCTAGTGACCATTATCGAAATGCCAAACCCCCTCTTCCATAGTTAAGTTTCGTTGCACTATCATGTATTGTCACTTTCCATGTGAAAGCCTAAACCCTGTTAACATATGGTTCCACCATATGTTATATTCGCCACCCCCTAAACTTAACACAGGCCGTATATTATTACAAGGTTTCGTGTAATACATAAACCATGTATAGTATGCACTAACCCAAAGTTATAGCATAAGACTTGTATCACCTAGCTCTTAGGTTTGAACATATGGCATGTTCCCTAAGCTTAATGCTTAGAAACCATGGCATATGGGATATGCCATGGTAAATATATTTTCTTTATAAAACTCCAAGTTTAACCTATCAATAAAAGAAACGAGAAATATGTTGAATACATATATTAAAACATAAACGAGAAAAACATAAAAATACAATAAATGATATATATATCATTTAGATAAACCGGCTAGGTTAAATAATTAATAAAAATAGAGTTTACCATGCTAACAAGCTGAGTTGATAAAGGATCTTCTTAAGCAATAGTTATTATGATAATAACTATTTTGTTTAGCACTCTTTAAATCTGTGTCACTAAGGGTAATATGCACATAAGATGAAATAGGTGCCTTAGTTCAGAGAACCAAGTAAGCCTGCGAACAAGTAAACACCTTTACCTCTTGAACCGTCATGGGAGAACGAGTCTCGCCACTCCCCCCACTTTGTTTCCAAAAACAAAGTTAATTTAGGACCTTATAAATAACAAGTAGGACTATGCAGAAAGGATGAAGCATTTAAATCCAGTAAACAACACATCCACAACAGATGTATAAACATAAGACTAAGCAGTAATCAACAATACAACATCGTAAGTAAAATACATTAGTAATAATGACTGAAGGTAAATGACCGAACATAAGAATAACTTACGAGTAAGCAATGGTACATGAAGTGTACGATATAGTTTCGCAAGTCAATAATGTTCTGTCTAGGTAGTTTTTACTAGACTAAATTTTTTTTTTTTTCAATTTTTTGGGACACTACAACTTTTTTAATCTCACCAATTCCAATATAGAAGCTCATTCCATTTCACTGGTGCTGGCTATAGTAGCTCAATTCCAGCTAAACTATCGGCGCCAATATAACAACCTTTTTCCATCTCGGAGCAGCCAGATTCCATGTGGATTAAAGGTTACCTTAATGGTTGTCATAATTTATGATCAACGTGATTCAAAGAAAACACTCTAAATGAAAGTAAACAAAGAGGGAAAAAAAGCTTGGCATTTAGAAAAAGAAGTATCATCATAATCCAATACTTTTTCAAGTTAAGAGAGGTATGGCCATTATTCTTTACATCATTCCTCATGAGTTGAATCCTTTAGGGATCATCTTAATTTGTCATTTTTATCCTTTGACTTTATTTAGGCTGGGCATGTGGAAATATACCCCCATAACAATAAACCTCTAGCTTCATAAGATTATCTTATTAATATAAATTGTAATAAAGAAAATAAAAATATTTAATATATCTAATTGTAAGTTTACAATTATTTGTTCAAAAAGCATTTAATAGTTATTATTTGTTTTTCTAAATAATTGCTTATTATTTATTTTTTTATTATTTATAAATAATGAAAATATGAAACATGAAGATAATTTAGAAGTTTATAATTTTGTGTGTCAAACACTTACGGAACCACTCTGGGGTATATCCCCTATTTTGAGTATGATTTTAGAAACTTGCAAAATAAGATGGATTACTAATAATGCTTTCAAAACAATGGCACCAACACATTAAGGTAGGCCTTAGGGTTACACACATGACTTATAAGATAAAGATAACTTAGTATAAAGACATCATAAATCTTATCTTAGAAAATTTGAAATATGTTTCTTTTATTGCTAGTTTAAAAAGGAATTGAGATTCTAGATGTCCATTTAAAACAGATGTAATTCATTGGAAAAGTTGCACGTAGTAAACCAAGAGATTTAAGACCCTCAATATGAATTCAATTCCTTGAAAAATCCGCACAATGTAGATTCTAGTTATGAGTTTCTATTTGTTTGAAAAACATGAAATGCATGTTCATAATAATAGTTGTAAATTTGTAAATCTATGCTAAATCTATGCTCATAATACTTGTAAATTTGGATTTAAACTAAATCTATGCTCATAAAATATGAATTAACATGCAAGTAATAGCCTCAATTCAATTCCTTGAAAAATATGCACAATGTAAATAGAGTGGGTGAAACTTATTATGAGTTCTATTTCTTAAAAGAAACATGAAATACGTGCTCATAATACTTATAAATTTGTAAATCTATACTCATAATACTTGTAAATTTGGATTTAAACTAAATCATGCAAGTAATAACCTATAGTAAAATTTAAAAAAGTATCAGTTTCTCTTTTTTAAATAATAATAATACATGCACATTTCCACCAAACTCTGTAACCCTTCGATTCTTTCTCTTGATATCCCACAACCAACAAACCGGCCGATCATCGATATCCACAAACAACTTATTATTATGCACATGCATTGTATAATAATATTATTAGTATTATTATATAATTGTTTATGAATTCACATAAACTTAGAACGATGTAAAAATTTGGTAGCCAAATTTTTAACAGAATAAAAACAATATGTACACATAAATAAAACAATGAAGTAGTAAACTACAGACAATGCATAGAAAAGATTTATAAATTATGCTTGCAATTATTACTGTTTTCTTTTATTATGAAGAGATACATAGAAGCAAACAACCAGCAAAATAATAATAACCGGCAATTACAGCTTGGTTAGTGTCCGATATCACCCTGCCAGACTGTCTGAGATGAACAACACTGGTAATCGCATCCAGGTAGAGATGGAGAACTACATTTAAAGTCTGGAGCATTACAGCTTTGGCAATTTTGAACATAGTGACAATTTGGAGGAAGTTGTGGACAGTTCACAACATCATCACTGTAAGCAGCAGCACGATTATTAGCAACAGCAGCATTATTGTTCACAATCAACATAAACATGACGATTAGAAGAATAGAGACCGTGACCAGCCAGCTGCCTGAAACCTTGACCTTCAGTGATGTAGTCATTCTCGTGTTCTAGAGGTGCACTACCAACCCTAAATCTGTAAGCAATACAAACCCTAAATCTGCAAACAGTGTTACAGAAAACATCATGTAACAACGCTCTTATATATAGTAGAATTTCAGAAATGAATGGAGGTATTTCCTTTTTTTTCTTTCAGTTCTCCTAAATCAGCTAATGCAATTTCTAAATCAACTAATACTAAGCATGTGATTACTTTCCTTAACCTTAAACAAAAAAAGCAGGAAATAAAACAGCATTGTCTCTGTAATTCTCTGATTTTCCTTCAAGTTCCAGATAATAACAACTAATATAGCAACCCATTCCTGTAATTCTCTTTTTTTTCCATCACGCCAGCGACAATATAGCAACCCATTCCATCTCACGAGCGCCATCCCTGCTAAACGACCGGCGAGCTTTTTTCCATGCAACGGTGGAATGCAATATTAGATTTATGCATACAGAACAAAACCAAAAACGACAGCTGGCATAATAGAATTAGCACAAGCTCAGTGATTTGGTTACCCCATAGGGCGACTTGAGAGATTGTATGAAATCGTGGTTCCACAGATTTCCATGATTCGCTCTTGCTCAAATTGGTGACCGGCGACAAAGATTCAGAAACCTGCTGGACCATAACTTCAGCTATTGCTTACTCGTAACGTATTGAAAGCTATTAATCGTTGACATCGCCCATCCACTTACACAATAAGACAAAGCTTATCCTCCTATCCGGATTTTCCAAATATGGTCGGAGTTAAATTTAAATGTTTTTATATATTAATTTGTGAAACTTTGTAAGATGCACACCAAGTTCGCATAAATGATGAAAACTGTATTGTTGTAAATATTTGCAAATATGATCCTCTCGGTGTGGGTTTATTCTTCTAAAATAAAATGTAAATATTTGCAAATATGATCCTCTCAATGTGGGTTTATTCTTCTAAAATAAAATGTAAATATTTGTAAATGGATAAATTTAATTAATCAAATAATGCATTTGAAGTAATTTCCATTTCAATGTTTTTATCAAAATAATTTTTTAATTATAAGTTGTAGGTGTTTTTTTCTATGAGGTTAGCTTTTTAAACACTGTCCACTTTGTAGTCCTTGCAGCTAATCAGAATTCACCATGTATCATTCTTCTCTCCCAATCAAAATCTGCCACGATTCTCTTGCCACAATTGTGTGTTCAAAAGTTTTCATGATATGCCACGAAGAAATAAACCACAAACTAGAGTGTTGCCCAGAATCAGACTCGTGGGTGTGGTGGTGACTTTCCTCACTTTCAACATTGTAGACAAAGGCTTCGAGACCTCTTTTTACAATCGCACAGTAAGTTGAGTGGGTGAAATGGTCATTTTGAAGCATGACCAATGGTCCTTATTATAGATTGCATCCTATCAATCTCCGACGAGGTTCACAGGAATCCAATGATATGCAAGAACCTCATGTATGCATCAAAAGTTATGAATCTATGAAGGTTTATCAATAGTCTAAAGGTTGTCATGCACGTTTTGACGATGGACAATGAAGGAAACGACATCGTTTTCTTGCGGATTACCCGTGACCTCGAAAACAACTTCGAGGGCACTCTTGAGCTAGAGGTCCTCTTATTATCCGTGACCTCCACAATAGATTCTCTAAAACGAAGAGCCCATTAAAACTTTATTTGAATAGAAAAATCTGATAACTTTAAATAGAAACGCAATACATATATTTGAAGGAGTTATCGATGGATAAACAAAGTCCATACTCCTTTACTTATAGTGATAAAAAACTGAACTCATGTACATCTAGAAATAAGAATGACTGCAAAACAAAGAAAAATGGATCTGTGTATGGAATTAACCAGATATATTATAAATAATTCGCTAACATGGAGACAATTGATGACTGCAAAATGGAGACAATAAGATCTATGTATGGACCTATTTTTTTCTCTGCTTACAGTCAGTCCCATTAGCAAATTATTTATAATATATCTATCTAGGTCCTACTAGGATGTCGATGCTACTATCTTCTTGAAAATGAAGGATTTTGTCAATTTGTCAGAAACCACCCTTGTCCACCTTTTGAGCTTACCCCATGATGCTATGCCTTCCCCTTCCACTCTCTTCTCACTTGTTTCCATGTGTTAAATTTGAGCATATAGATCTGTAGACAAACACACAACTCACAAAGAAGATCTCACAATTTACTCAGCCATTGAAGAATGAAACAGTGCAAAAGGCTTGCAGCTGTGAATGCTTTCATTAATCAAAAAAGTAATCCAGATAATAATTACAATGATGTAAAATGGCTTTAATAGCCACAAGCAATTCGAATCCACATGAGGAAGTTCGAATTGATGACTCTACTTGACTGTAGGTAACCAAAACTTGTCTAAATCACAATTGGAGTTCTAAAACACAACTAACTGTTACATTTAGTATTAAATAATGGTTAACTCACCGTGGTAGGTGAGAAAAGCGCCCCACATGTGTGCAATTAATTAAACCATTATTTAACTGAATGTAACTGACTCCTAACTTGTCTTGACTAGTCATCAACTAAAGTTAACTGACCTTGGTTGGTTTCGGCACTCCGAGTTGCTTCCTAAATTGTAGGGATTGATCTAGGAGACTCCTAAACTTATGCAATCAAGTGCAATAAGTGGCAGTGAGCCTCAATTAGTGTTCCCCACACTTTGGTAACTGAAACATGTGCCCCAATTAGGTTAAGTTTAACCAATGGTGCTAATGACTATAAATAGACTGGATGGACTCCCGATTTAGACATGACTCCCGATTTAGACATATGACCAAATTTGGACAAGGGAGGATGAATAATCCTAACACCCCCCCTGAATGCTAACTTGGACAAACTGTGGGCCCTGGTAACTAAGACCATAGGTCACCCATTACATCAAGTAAAGTAAAGTAGCTGCTCAAAAATAAGGTGCTTGGGGAAAAACCACATGGGAAAAAAACCCCCCTTCTAACTAAGCAGGTAGAATCAGGATCAATCTGGTTCTTCTGTGCACAGGTATCCTGGGGCATGGCATGTGAACCTCTCCATAATTATGTCTAGAGGAATCTTCCTCTTTGGAAGAAGAATGATATGCTCAACTAAATCAGAAATATAGACAACTGTCGGATGAAGACTGGACCCATGTAGAGCAACTGAAGTCAACTGAAAAGTGAGGAAAGGTTCTTGAGAATTCAGAGAATGTGAAGAAAACTTAAGAAACTGATATGTTGCAGCCATAAATAGAAAACCATGAGTGGTAAGAACAGCCCCAAGTGTTAGGAGCAGGTGTCCAGGCGGATGCAGAAAATCTTCCTCTTTCCTAGTTCTGTGAGAAGATGAGCATGTGATCAATGGTAGAGAAGCACTGGAACTGTTGAGAGCGAATGCTGGAGTTCCATAGTCTGATATAGCTTCTGAAATAGATAATGAATCACATAATAAAATATCAGCAACCTCATATGAGGAAACTAACACCAAATCCCCATCAGCAGTTTTGAAGAGAAAGTGCGGTACTTGATTTTTCACACCGGAATTGGTGAGAGCAGCTACAAGCATGACTGAATGCTTTTGAATTTTAAAATATGAACCAAATAATATCATATCAGAAAGTAAATCATATCTAAACAGGTTCAAAACAGATCCAAAAACGTGAAATGGAATCAAATCCCTAGCAGCAGTTTTGTAGGAGACTTGCGGTACTTGTTTCTTCACACCGTTGATGAGAACAGCTACAAGCGGTACTGAAAGATTATGAATTTGATGTATTAAACCAAGAAATATCATATCAAATCTAAATAAGATCATATCAGATCCAATAAGGTTAATATCATATTCAAATAAATGGTTAACCGAGATGGTGGATGCACGGCTTTCTTCTTCTTCAAAATTCTGAATTTTGGTGCATGCAATCCTGCAGGAATTTGCTCGAAAAACTAGATCATGGGGAGCAAATGGATCACTATGGTAATCTGATATTTCTTCCAAAATATCCAAGGTATCACATATTTGCACACCAGCAGCAACATTAGAGGAAGAAAAATCAAATTTCTCTTCACTTTCAGAAGCAATTACTAGTAAATTTTGCACAGAATTTAAAGGAAAATCACCGGTGAATGTTTGCATGGAAGTGCAGCAGAATTTTTCTTCAATATTAGAGATTCGAATGTCTTCTTCTGTTTCAGAAATATGAGAAGATGAGATATCAGAGATCTCATGAACTTCTGGAGCATCAGGAGGAGTCACTGCATGGAGACTGTCTTCAATTCGAATTGACTGTGTAGAAGCTTCTGCTTTATCTTCATCTTGAACAACTTCATCAAAGAGAGTAGAGGCTGAGACTTTTGAATCAAGGATGCTTATGGTGCTGGGTGTGCTCCATGTGCTTCCAAAGGTTCTGTCCAATCTTGTCTAGAGTTCGTCTGGATATTTAATAGATCTACTGTGGTAGCGCACACTAGGAGAAAGAGCCAGTTCCATTATTTCAAAAGCTTTATCCTTAGATTTTAGCCAGTCATTATCACTCTCAAAATTATGTCTACCAAGTCCAATAGACACCAAAAAGAGTTTTTGTCTTCTTAGACATATAATCATCTTCAACTTCCATTCAGAATAGTCTGAGGCATCTGAGGATCGGGTGAGAAGAGGAACCGATGAATTCATTTCGAAGTTGTACCTACAAAACAAAAAAATGATCCAGTAGGAGATCCAAGGAGGAGAAGTGCCTTGTCCTTCGAGGCTCTGATACCATGTTAAATTTGAGCATATAGATATGTAGACAAACACACAACTCACAAAGAAGATCTCACGAT
>LPNX010489677.1:10083-132653 GCA_001517045.1 Pseudotsuga menziesii | reverse complement strand
TAGTGTTCCCCACACTTTGGTAACTGAAACATGTGCCCCAATTAGGTCAAGTTTAACCAATGGTGCTAATGACTATAAATAGACTGGATGGACTCCCGATCTAGAAATATGACCAAATTTGGACAAGGGAGGATTAATAATCCTAACACCATGGCATGTGTGACCTTCTCCACATGTCTCACCTTGTTGTTTTCTACTAATTCATATGATTTTTTTCCATGGGACTCCACTGAAGTTGCCTAGAATATGCTAATCAGAAAACCATCCAATACGATCAACACCACCAAAATACGAGTGACTGCGATATCGATTATTATTGTGATCAAGGCTTGTAGACTGTTTTTTTATAATTACTGAAATTCTCAGACAAAAAATCCCATTCCAAATATTGTGTTGTACTAAAATAGATCTTGCAAGTGCTTCGCCATTTGCGTTATTAAAATATAAATCTCGAAATAAAAAGTTCAAATGCATGCTATATTGTGTTTATTAACTTAAACATTGATGACATTCTTCTCCAATAAATTACCATAGACATTTATCTCATCCTTGTGATAAATTCCCATAGCATGAAAATTAAAACAAAGCATTGAGAGAGAGGTCAATAATATCGAAACCCAACTCACCAGAATGGATTCCACAGGAAAAATGTTTCCAAAAGAAAATCAAATGCGAGAAAAGTTCACTGATCTGAGCATTGTCGGTGCCCCTTTAGGGCCAAACCTTGCTTCCATTGGATTAATTGGTCACAGGTTCCAACTATGAGTAGACAAGGATTCAATATTTTCAAAGGTATCGAATCTTTCCCGAGTCTTTTTATAGTCCAAGGTTTCATATAAAGGTTTCTAGAGTAGTGGATAATATCTTTAATTCCAAATTTATGATGGACTAAAATAATTTAAGAAATTTTCCTAAAGGTTAAGAAAATGTTAATATTATAAACATTAATATTGTTTTAAAAAATTGAAATGACCTTAATAAATATTAAATGATGTATGGTATAGAATAAGTTTGCATAATACCTTAACTCCCAATTTTTGGCTAAATCATTTAGATGAATATGTTTAAAGATTTCTATTAAAAGTTAATAAAAAATTAATATATTTTTTTAGATAATAAATATTTATTGATTTTAAATATAAATATTTTGCTTATGTTGTGGAAATAATATAGTTTGGCTGATATAAATATACCACACCTCTTTTGCATCTCGAAAGGTAGAGTGTAAGTTGCGTTCTTCATATAATGATGACATTCATAAATTAATGATATCCATGTTGTTTGCATGTATAATGTGGGTTGATGGTCCTATGTTGTTTATTAATGTCGGTGGAATGAAATTGGTCCATTTTGAACTTTTTAGGAAATTCTAGGGGAAGCATAAGTAAATATAAGTAAATATGGGGAGAGACCATCATACCAAGAAGAAATCATGGAAACCAGTGGACATTGCAGAGCTCGGATCAGGAGGACATGTGAAGATAAATCGTTGGGTGAAGGGATGACGATCATGTACAGTTTTTTTTAAAATGCATCTAGAAAAAAAGCAAACTGTTTTCATATTCACATGACCTTCAAACTTAACTGCAAGGAGTCCATGATGGAATGGCTATGTGACTCTTAAAAGCTTAATTTGTTTGCACTCACTTAATAATTTTGGCAAATTTGGATGGACTATGACCTAAATCAAGAAACATAAAACATACATTAAAATACAAGCATATCGCTATATAGAGTAGTCAAATTCTCGAGATTATGTTGGTAACATCCATATTGATCCCCATTGTGCCTAGTTTTTAATGCAAAGACTTAGTTGACCCTGCCCAAACAATCTTATTTGTCTTTTCATAAAAATAATGTTTCCCTAATGTTCCCTAGTTATTAAATTTCCTCAAATGTTGTAAAATATTGAGATTATTGTTCATTTTTATGGCATAACCGATAATGGAATCCAAACCCTTCAATGCATCTTCATAAGCCTAGAAATTTATAGTGATTTGAGGTTTTATATATAGATAGAAGGGCCTCTAATCCGTCGTATCAATGGAATCCTATAGCCTAACACCCTCACAATACATGAATTAGTCCATATTCTTGTTAAAGTGGTGCTGGAATGTCTGAGATGACATCACTTGGAGGAACTGCATGAAAAAACTTCGGATAACCTCCTCTCTACGGTGTAGGATTTAATTGCGAGTGGCGATGAAATCCTCTGAAGTACTCAAAGGTTTTGCAAGGGCTTTGAAGGGATCATAAAAAGAGTCCTTTTTATAAAAATTATGAGCTTTGAAGTTTTAAAGTAGGAAATAATTAGCAAGCCCTGAATGCTTTTTCTCATATTTGTTTTCTTTCTCCATGCAAAGATCACAACTGAAACATAGATAGGTTTTATGGAATAATCATGTTCTCAGTTTCTTCATTTTGAGTTAGCAAAGATCAAGGCTCAAACAAAGATCAATTTTTATGGAGTACCCACTGCAAAACGACCTTTCAAGGCAATTCCCCTTGCACCATTTTAATAGTTGAATATCGACTAGGGTGTCTCTATTCTACTTGGGTCATGCCTTTACATAATATTTCCTATATTGACTAGGGACCATGGTGCCCTATCATACCTAAGCTATGATTGTGTTAAACCCTATATAATAGGTCAATTGTAGTGTTAAGTCTACTAGAGGGAGTTGTGACTTTTAAGGTGACTATTTGTCATTTGGGCCGAGTATCATTGATTCTATCCTAATGAAATCTTCTCATTTGGTGACTTGGTTTTGTTGTTGTGTGAATATAACCTAAACACATAGCACTTTAACCTTCTCTTTCTCAAAGTATCACTTATGAAATCTTGTCCTTATAGTGACAAGAGCTGAATCAATATGTCTAGACATAAGGAAAATTCAAACAATATCTATTTAACATTTGTTCTTTAATTACTGTGTATTAGTTTCATTGTACTTTTGTTATTGTTTATGTTTTGTATATTGGAAATGGTAATCCATCTCAAGGACCAACATTAACGCAGTGACAAATAGAGTGTTAAAGTTGAAAGAGATGAAAATTATGTTTAAGTTTATTACAATAGTACTATTCTGGATCTAGCTTTTTTTTAATACATTTTTATGCATTAAAGTACATCTTTTATTTTTTTCTCTATATTAACCCTAACCTAACTCAGACTTTAGCATGTGCTTCCCACACCCACCTACTTAAATTGAGATAAAAAATACATCTTTAGAAACTTTAGCTTTGGAAATTACTCAATTAACCAGGTGGATCTTGGTTAAATTGACCAAGATAATGATGTGTGTTGTCCTCTCTCCTATTTGGTTATTGCTAGGTTGTTCCTCAAGGGACTGGACATCCCTTAATGATGTCACTTGCACCTAACCCTTATTCATGTTATCGAGGACCATAGAATCACATCATCAGGTTGGGTCTTCTCCGTATACAATGATGACAAAAATATATATGTATACCTTAAGAGAGAGAAAATATTTAAGTCCTTGGCTGACCCGTAACTATGTTGTTCTATGCCTTTTGTTGTGCCATGACCTTATCATGAACTGAGAAAGGTTGGATGTAGTATTTTGGGGGGTTGTTTGGGGGTTGCTGCCTATTTGGATACTACAAGCCTAGACTATGATTTGTTGTGTATTCCTTTTGGCCTTGACATGGCTATGGTTATCTATTCCTAACAGGTTGTGATTGTTTGAATCCTTTTTATATTGGGTTGTCTTTATTATGAACATGCCATGACTGTACATAATATATCATATATTGTCCATGGACTGTGGTGACCTATCCTACCTGAGCTATGTCTTTGTTAAACCCTAGATGGTAGGTCAATAGTAGTGTTAGGTATGCTAGAGGGAGTTGAGACTTTTAGTGTGCCTATTTGTGGTTTGGGCTGACTATCCTTGTTACTATCCTAATTCTATCTTCCCACTTAGTGACTTGTTTTTGTTGTTGTATGTATATAACCTAAACCCATAGCACTTTAACCTTCTCTCTCTCAAAGTATTGCCTATGATAGTTGGTCCTTACAATGACAAGAGCTAACTAAGTATGTCTGAGTATAAGGCATATTCAAACCAGATCTATTTAGCATTTGTTCTTTAATTATGGAGTATTAGTTTCTTTGAACTTTTTCTATTGTTTATGTTCTGTGTATTGGAAATGATAATCCATCTCAAGGACCAAATTTAACACAATGACCAACAGAGTGTTAACGTTGAAAGAGATGCAAATTATGTTTAAGTTTGTTATAACATTACTCTTGTGGATCTAGCTTAGTTTTTAGATATGTTCACGCATTAAAGTATAAGTTTTATTTTTTTCTCTATATTAACCCGAACCTAACTCAGACTTTAACAGGTGCTTCCCACACCTACCTCCTTCAATTGAGATAAAACAAATAACTTTAGATACTTTAGCTTTGGAAAAGATTCAATTAACAAGGTGGATCTTGGTCAAATTGACCAAGATAATGATGTGTCATGTCATCTCTCCTATTTGGTTATTGCTAGGTTGTTTATCATGGGACTGGGCACCCCTTGATGGTGTCACCTACACCTAATGCTTAGGTGCGTAATTGAGGACCATCTGATCACATCTTCAGTTTGCATCTTCTACTTATATAGGTATGATATATATATATATATATATATATGCATGTATGTATGTATGTATGTATGTATGTATGTACACACACACACACACCTTGTGAGAGATAAAATATTAAATTTCTTGGTCTTATTTGTGCTTGGGCCTAGCGCCCTTATTGTGTGTACCTTTGGTATGATGACTTTTATTTTGCTTGTTTATTGTTATTGACCATTCAACCTTTAGTACCCTATTCTAAGTCAACCTAATATTATTTTTATTTTATTGGTAACTATCCTAAAACTTAGGGGTTACCTAAGAGACCTTTCTAGAAGGCTTGTCAATGTTATAAATTTATTTTTCACTTCTCCATTTTTATGTGCAATCTGGGCAAGAGAGAAAATTAAATCTGATTCGTTGTTTGCTTTAGAGTTATTTGCTACTGATTTGCTTGATGAGCTTGCTTCTTCTTAACACCTAGGGTTATTGCTGCTTTGACTTGATGTCTAGGTTTCTTGATTATCTTATAATGGGACATGACTCTCCTGTTGATGATTCTAGTAGGTTGTACCCTCATTACCTTCAGCATGGGTTGATTCTAAGGTTGGTTTTGACTCATGTTTGTAGGATAATTATATATGGATTTGTCTGGGATTGATAAAATTAATTCGTGGAGTTTTTGCAACTGGTCAATGGGTGTGTATTCCATTCTGCCCTTTTCGTCCCTCTAACTAGTTTTAACACCCTAGTTTTGACCCCGTTGCATTTAAATAAATGATGTAAATAATCATGGTGTGGAGATAGGAAAAATACCCACCATCGATTTAGTATTTATATTTCAGCAAATAAGGTGTGGCTGATGGTATTTTTATTTATGCTAGCTAAACATTATCTTAAAATTGCAATTTTTAATTAATACCCATAGCCTGCTATGTCAACGCAACTAAATGAGTGGGGGATTGGAAGAGTGGGGAAATTCGAATTGGGCAGAGCCCCACTTTGGGAAAAATGTTTTTTTGAATTTCTTGGGAAAGAAAACACCAAAAACATCCACCTTTCCCTCATGCAGTAGCATTTCAGGTTCCATCACAAATTGTAATGAACAAAACATTTTTGAAAAACCAATTTTGCATTGACGCAGTAGCCAACAAGCAAAAACTACTATGAGTCTGAACCATCACGATTTTTTTGTCTCTCATCTAGCGATCTGTTCCATTTTTTCATGTTTTTCTTTTTCCTGTGTGGATTTGTTCTGTTCATGTTTTCTCCAGTGTGTTAGTTTCTTTCCTAAACATGAATGCCCTGAATCCAATTTTGTGCCTTTGTTTTGAAACACTGACAACGTTTTCATTTTGGCATTTTTGCAGCAATCGGTCTGGCACCGACAATGTTTAGAAATTTGTAGATTTTTGTGTGTGTATGTAATCCTGGCGTCTGCTACATTTTGATAAATCTCAGGATGAAGATCCCTATGTGTGCATCCATGTTGGCATTTGAATTGATTGAAGGAATGGAAATATTCTCTTGACTTTCTTGATAAACCTGGTGTGGGAAAGAACCTCACAGACCAATCTAGAAGGTTGGTTTTCTTCTTTGCATGCCCTAAATAGTGCTGGAAGGGAAGGCATGGCTTGAGGGATTGTGTAGCAGAGAAGGGAATGCTTCCTTGTGTTGGGTGTGTAATTGTTTAGAAATCAGGTTAGATTTGGTGTGGGTGTTCATATCTCTGGGGTTGAGCTCACTAGCGTAGCAGTCAGTCTTTCCACCTCCTTGACAGCCTGATAAACCCAACTAGAAGGATGGATTGGTTGGTAGCCTGATAAACCCATCTGTTGGCTTGGTTGTGTTTCATGTGAATTTGGCTGAGTGTAAACCACGGCCTGTGTAATTCTAATAAACCCAACTATGTCGGCTTGACTAAATTTTAATTGTATCCTTAGCTATGGGTGAAGCCTGTTAGTGTTCCTTATTCCTTGGGGAATATCATTCCCATCTCAGGGGTGGCAGTGTTGATAAGATATTAAAGAGAACACTAGCCTATGGTTGGGTGGAACATTGCTGTGACATAGCTGGTTGAGGGACAAGTTATATTTAAGATAAGTGTTCTTGTCTATGTTATTCTCTGTAGTTGTATTCTTCTATTGTAAATTGCTTGATGGAATGTGATGCACATGTTGTTGTGTTGAATTGATGCATTGTTCCTTTGAATAACTGCAATTATATGCATCTATGTATGTTTTCCATCAATGCATTTCGAACTAAGTTGTAGGGTAGATTGGCTAGATTGGTAATGGATTGAATGATAAGATCGATCCAAGACTTCAGTGAAAAAAGTTGGGTTTCCTGCTAGAAATCTCCATTTACGCAGTTTGCAGGATGCAGGATGCCGAATGATGGTTCGCAGTTCGTGGTTTCCATAATTTTTCCTTCCACAACTTCCTTTCTGCAACTTGCGGGATGCGGGATCGCGGTGTCACGATTTCCACAATTCCCAACCCCACAAATTTAGGTTTCCACACCGTCGATCTTCATGCGATGATTGTCCGCCATTGATCTGTCCCTGAAGCGGGCTGTAGGTTGCGAGAAGTGAGATTGCCATTTTCATAACGTTCAACCCTGCAACTCAGGCTCTCCACATCATTGATTTTTGGCAGGTGGATTCTGAACTGTCGATTTGTTTCTAGTCTAAGGGACCATTTGGGATCGTTGATTTTCATCGCGTTTTCTCTCCGCCATCCGATCTCCTCTGAGATCTTTCCCTGTAGATCATCCAGCTGATCAATGGAAGATGAGAGGGAGCGTGACAGTGTTGGAAATGTTGATAAGTGGTTCGTGTCCATTCCCTATGTTTCAATGAACAATGGAATTTCTCGACGAAATTTTTAATTCCGCATGATAATGGGGTATGGGTACATGTCAGCAGTACCAAAAAAGTATTTTTGTTCAATATTGTAAAGCATTGAGGACAGTGCTATTGAAGGGGGAGGGTAATGTAACACCTCAGTTTTGACCCCATTTTCCTTTAAATAAATTATGTAAATAATCATGGTGTGGAGCTACAGGCAAAATCCCCACCATTGATTTAGTATTTATGGTTCGGCAATTAAGGTTAGGAAGATGGTATTTTTTATGCTAGATGAAGATTAGCAGTTGAACATCGTGTTAAATTTTCATTTTTTTTAATTAAAAACCTACAGCCAGCTATGTCAACGGAACTAAATGAGATTGGGGCATGATTTTTCCTAATGATGAGGGAGTGAGGAATTAGAAGAGTGGAAAGAAATTTGAAATGGGCAGAACACCATTTATGGAAAAACGTTTTTTAAATTTTCTTGAAGAAAACGTCCACTTTTCCCTCACGCAGGAGCGTTTCACTTTCCCCTCAGGTTTTGGACTGGGAAAAACATTTTTGGAAAACCCAAATCTTGCATTCATGTAGGAGCCAGCCAGCAAAAACGATTATGATTCTAGACCCTTTCAGGGATTTCTCCTATTCTGCATTTTTTGTTTTTGTTTTATGATTTTTCCCCTGTTCATCAATTTGTTTCCCTTCATGATTTTTCCTGACTGCTATTTTTTCCCTAAATACGATTTCCCAAGATCGATTTGGTGTCTTCGAATTGAATGACCAACAAATGGTTTGGTTTTTGTAAATGTAGCAGTCGGTCTGGCTTTGGCAATGCTCCGAATTCGTAATTACTATGTGTGTATGTAATCCCTACCGTCTTCTATTTTTTATTAATCCCAGTACTGAGATAATTGTGTGTACATCCTTGTTTGGCATCTCAACTGATTTGAGGAATGGAAATGGATTCTAGACTTACTTGATAAACCTAGTGTGTGAAGGAACCTCATAGACCATTCTAGAAGGTTAGTGTTATTCTTTGCATACCTTGAATAGCACTGGAAGGGAAGGCATGGCTTGAGGGACTGTGTAGCAGAGAAGGGAATGCTTCCTTGTCTTGGGTGTGTAATTGTTTAGAAGTCAGGCTAGATCCGGTGTGGGTGTTCATAGCTCTGGGGTTGAGTTCACTAGCTTAGCAATCGGTATTTCCACCACCTTAACATCCTGATAAACCCAACTAGAAGGATGGATTGGATGGTAGCCTGATAAACCCATCTGTTGTCTTGGTTGTGTCTCATGTGAATTTGGATAAGTGTAAACCACTACCTATGTAAGTCTGATAAACCCAACTATGTTGGATTGACTAAATTTTATTGTATCCTTGGCTATGGGTGAAGTCTTCTAGGGTTCCTTATTCCTTGGGGGAAATCATGCCCAACTCGGGGGTGGCAGTGCCGCTGAGAGATTAAAGAGCGCACTGGCCTATGGTTGTGTGGAACGTTGTAGTGACATAGCTAGTTGCAGGACAAGATTCTTTTAAGAAAAGTATTCTCCTGTATTTTATTTTTGCAACTGCATTTGTTTTATGAATTACTATGAACATGCTGAATGCTTGTATGAATGGTTATGCTTCCGGTATATGTTAATAATTTATGCATATGTGTATATTCAAGTTCATTCATTTTTATATTATGTTCATGGGGCTTAGATTTCTTGGGTTCATAGTTGTTAGTCACGTCCTCTCCGCTGAGTAGAGGAGTCCAGACGTGGCATATTCTAAGACATAGTAAACATTAGTCTAACTCCACATGTGGTATTCTAGGTGAATTCATCTAACATGTGTTTGGCACTTGTTCTATTTTTAGGCATGTATCAAACATGTGTCAAACACACTACCCTATCATGTCACTATGTGTTTGTCACATTATTGTGAAAAAGGAAAACTATGGGAGGGAAATACCATCCAAAAATATAATTTCACTCTTATCCTCATGAAATGGCTCCAATAGTATGCAAGTTAAGGAACAAATCATGATTTGAAGGGATTCTTGGAGATTTGAAGGGATCCAAACTTTTCCATTTCTCTAATAGTATCATTCAATGGGGAAGTGTTGTTATAGCTGATTTTACCACACTTGCTTGATCACATATTTATGGGATTCCATGTCCCTTTGCAGAATCTTTGAACCCCATGGATATATATTATACTTTGTTGTTCCAATATTAGCCGCAAAAATCACATGTTTACACCTATACATGACTTTTAATGGTATACTCACATGTATACGTAGATTTTGGACTCAAAACCTGTCGAAAACTATGAGTGGCCATGGTTCCATCAACGTGATGTCTGCTGAAAATGTTGTGACGGATGCTAAGGATTATGGTATGTCGCAACCTAGACTAGGGAAAGAACCTAATTCACCTAAGATATCTTTGCGTATTGAAAATCCTAGTGACAACCTTGAAGCTCTTCCTCACATTCCTAAGGGAGTCTTCAAGTGTTTGAGGCACAATCCTAATGCTCTAGCTGCCTAGAACTATTCCATTGTCGAGGATTTGGGCCAGACTCCTTTTGTGATGTCTACTTTAGAAGTTCTTCAGACATGTCTTCCACAAAGGAAAGCCTTGTTGTCTTCTCTTGAAATATATGATGGAAACTCTCCTTCACTGATTAAATTTGAAACTCATGGAATCCAACCTCGCTTCCCTTACTATGTGTCCTTATTGTTTCATGTGGAGTGTCTAAACAACGCCATCAAGTGCACAATAATTGATGAAGGAGCTGTAGCTTCCGTGATGTCTTTAGCCTATTGAAATTGTTTGGGTTCTCCCATGTTGTCTAATTCTGGATCCATGTTGAATGTGTTTGGTGGAAGATATTTTCGGCTACATTTTATACTTCCTTGCATTGAGGTCCAATTGTGAGGGAAGACTGTTGTGATCAAGGTTGAGGTGGTTGATGTGCCCCTCAACTATAATCTTTTACTAGGAAGGAACTGGATTTATAACATGCAAGAGGTTGCACCATCCCTATTCTGGTTTGTTTGTTTTCCTTTGGATGGGAATATTGTTACGATCGATCAGAGATCTTTTGGTAATTCTAGTTCAAAAGAATCATTGGGAGCTTCTATCCTGGTTATCGATCATTCTCAACCGACAACTGAGAATGTTGGGGTGGGCATGTATCCTTCGTTGATGGGAAATTTTAACTATGGTGCACCCATTCTTATGATCAATTATAGTCTTAGTAAGCCTTCTACATCATTGAGTTCAGTTCCTTTTCTCACTTCACATATGGAGGATCCTTGGACTCTTCCTTCTCTGATTTCTTCGGGTGAAGATTCAATATCTATTGAGATGGACATGTTGTTTTCTACAACATTGGTGGCTTATCAAGCTAATCTTGGCCCTATTGTAGATTCTAGTCCTTCCTCTTCGCGGATGGAGGAGGATGACCCTTATGCACTACCTTCTTGGGCGGTTGCATCATCTCACTCTCATGACTGCTTCAATGACACTTTTCCAATGGATGAGGCTATTCTCGAAGCTATGTCTGGTGTAGAATTACCTTGGGGAGATTTGCATCATAGATCTTATTTCTCCCTAAGCTTCATGAGATAGAGTGTGATGACTATAGGGTGATATTTAGCAAGAAAGTTGTTAGGACCGTGGTGCCATTAGGCTCTTCTAGCAAGTGTGTCGAAGGGAACATGGACAACTTGTCACCAACTATACCTATCAACATTTATCATGTTCTTGGAAAGGTTGAGAATTTCTACATTGGGGCAGATTGTTCCCCTAATGAGGTTAGAGAATAAACTGAGCTCTTTAAAGAGTTTTGTGATTTGCTCACTTGGTTGTATCAGGAGATGTGAGGAATTGACCCTCACATTGTTGAACATGAAAATAAAACCTAGTCAGATGCTAAACTTGTTCGACACCGTTTGTGTGCGATGAATCCTAAGAAAGCAGCTGCTATTAAGGCAGAGGTGGAGAATTTGCTTAAAGCTTAATTCATCTATCTTGTTCCCTTGATGAAGTGGGTGTCAAACCCCTTTTTGGTGGATAAGAAGCAGGGAATGATGCATGTATGCACTTATTTTAGAGAATTGAATAGAGCTTGTCCTAAGGATAACTTCCCCACATCATTTATTGATCATATTTTGGATGACTGTGTGGGAAGCGAGGTTTTCTCCTTTACGGATGTATTTTTAGGATATAATCAGATCCTGATTAAACCAGAGGACCAACATAAGACTTATTTCATTTGTCCTTGGGGTATGTTTTCATATCGAAAGAGGCCCTTCAGCCTTAAAAACATCGGAGCTACTTTTAAATGGTTTATGAACTTTGCCTTTCATGATCTTAAAAGCATAATTGAATTTTATTTGGATGACTTAGCTACTCACTCTCATATAATGGTGTGTCATCCTTATCATTTGCGTTTGGTTTTTGAAAGATAACATCATTATCGAATTCTGTTAAATTCTCATAAGTGCATATTTTGTGTGAAGGTTGGTTGCTTACCATGGTTCATCGTTTCTAAGGAGGGTATTAGGGTCAACCCTTTGAAGGTTGAGGCAATATTTCAATTGTATCCCCTGTGTAATATTTGACATATTCAATGTTTGCAAGGGATGGCAAACTTGTTGTGAAGATTCATGGTCAATTTTTCCAATTTGACTAAAGGATTTATGCGTTTGTTGAATAAATACACAATGTTTATCTAGGATGAGCGAGCCCAATAGTATTTCGATGCTTTAAAGAAATCCTTGGCATCATCCCCCATGCTTAGTCCACCCGACTATAGCCATGACTTTTTGATATATGTGCTTGCATCTCAGGAGGAGACTATTGGCATGGTATTGGTTCAAGAAGATGAGGAGCTTCATTAGCATGTCATTTATTATCTTAGTTGAAACCTTATTGATGCAAAGTTTTCGTGATAGGGGGAATGTACAATAAATGGATTGTGATTTTGCAAGAATTTGATCTCGAGTTTTTTTTGGAAAATTTGAACAAGTCATTAGATTTTACTGAGCTCATATCTCATTTTTCATAGTTTCGATGAAGGAGAGGTTCATGAGGACTCTTTCTTTGATGACCACATTTTTCTGATTTTGACTGTGGACCCATGGTATGGAGACTTTATTGTCTATTTGCAAACTTTGAAAGTTCCTTCTCACCTCTCACGAGATGAACGTCGACGACTACATCATGTAGCGAAGAATTACCTCATAGTGGATAATACTTTGTATCACCGTGGGTTTTTTCTCCATTTTATGTCAGTGCTTAACTCATGAGGAGGCTGAGGTTGTGCTGAATGATTACCATGGTGAGGTGTTTGGTGGTCATTTATTTGGGATTTCTATAGCCAAAAATATTTTGAGAGCAGGGTATTTTTGGTCATATACCCCTTTGCATTTGATTATCACCACTGGTCCTTTCACTAAATGGGGGGTTGATTTTATGGATTGCAAGCCAGCTTTGTCTGGGGGGCACTATCACATTATAGTGGCTATTTACTATTTCACAAAATGGGTAGAGGCTATGCCCACTATTAAAGCCGACGGTGATACAAATGCGCATTTCATATTCAATCATGTTATCACCTGGTTCGGTATCACGAAGGAGCTTGTCACTGAACATGGAAGGAACTTTCAAAATAAGATGATGGATGACTTTTATTTGAAATTAGGGTATAAGAAAGAGCATTCACCTTCTTACTATCCTCAAGCGAATGGAAGGTTGAAGCAATGAACAAGTCACTTAAGTCCATTCTCCAACAAATCATCGCATAAAGAAAGACAAATTGACATATCATGATATATCCTACTTTCTGGGCTTGTCAAACTACGATCAAGAATGCCACCAGTTTTTCTCCATATTAGCTTGTGCATGGGGTGGAGTCGATCTTACCGGTTGAGTGTGAAATCCCTTCTTTGAAGCTAGTCGTGGAGCTTTTACTAGACAATTCCACATTGGAAGAGCATTTGGTTCACTTAGAGAAACTTGATGAGCAATGTCGAGAAGATTTAGTGGCTCTTTATATTAATAAGCATCACGTTAAGATCTAGTACGATAAGTCTTTCCATCCTAAATATTTTAGTGAAGGTGACTTGGTCCTTTCGTGGGATCAAGCGAAGGAACCCTTGGGGGTAGGAAAGTTTAACCCAATGTGGCATTATACTTATGTGGTCAAATGAGTGTTAGAGAAAGGTGCCTACACTTTATTCAATTATGAAGGGACAACCTTGGAGAAACCTATAAATGGGCTCTATCTTAAAAATTACTATTCATGATTTTCAGCCGAGGCTGATTGTTGTATATTATTGTACATTTGCATAGCTTAGTTTTGGTCTTCTTCTTGTGATCAAGTTTGTTGAATTAATTTTGTTTGTTATGGAATATGTGAATGGATTCTTTAGTTTATGTAGGATTTGTTGATGGTGCTAGCCGCCACACTCAAAACTCAGCTTCAGCTGCATGGGTGATTTACACTCCTACGGGTCAAGTATTGCCTTTAGGAGGCGTATGTTTATGGCCTTCATCGAACAATGTTGTTAAGTATAGTGCCGGGATTGAGTTGTTGTGTGATGCCATTTCACATGGTATTCATTCTCTTGAGGTACGTATTGATTCGTAGTTAGTGGTCTCACAACTAAATGGATTGTATCATGTTAGGGATTTGATTTTGTTATGAAGTTTCTTCCCCGTAAGGTTGCTAGAATTACAATTTGAGAACATAGCATACGTTCATATTACAAGAAATTTTAATCAAGTTGCTGATTCATATGAAAATTACAATGATAAAGCATTCACAAACACATTACACATGTAAATAAAATAACCAATCATCATAAGAATTTCTCATTAAAATATAAGTCCAAAAATGTGATGTCATAATACATAATGTCATATACAAAAATGGGGCTTCCGAGTCACTAAAATATACTACACGGTCATCATAAAAAAAATTACACCCAGACCGTTAAGCCTGGGGGCACGAGGACTTCACTTAGTGAAACTCTCACATAGCACGTGCGATCATGGGATATTAAGGAATACCCTTAATTTTGAGAGATATTGACCCAAACTCTTTTTGTTGAAACCCCCTCCCAATACTTAAAACCTCCTCCCCACCCGTTTTTATACCTCAATCCTTATAAACCACCCTACCCACCCCCACCTTAAACCACTCATCCCCCCAATACCTGCAATATATTGGTTCTATTTTTTATAATTTTAAAACCCACAATATGAACTAACGTGATAGGATATTGGCCAACAAGTGAAGCCCCCGTGCCTGGGGGACAGGGTGTTGATCATGGTAGCACACTATAGCTCTAGGTATCCGGTAGAATAAGCGAACCCATTCCCATGGTACTCCAACCACATGACACTTCCTGGCTTAAGGAAAGTCCTCAACTTGTGACATGGGTACACTATCTCAATCAAACAATGTTCGTGTGAATCCTTTGGAGCGTACGCTCCGCATCCACACCCATGATCTCATTTCCTCTTTCCCTCTATCAAGGACGAGCGAAACCATCTGGCTGTCTAGGTCCCACATATGTGTATATATGAACAAGTATTAATTTTTCTCATCACACCAAAAACATCTCTTTTTTATTCCAAAAAAAAAAAAAAAAACATAAAAAGCCGGACGGGAAATGATATTATCTTTGGCAGCAGTCGAGTCATGTCACCTTCAAACAGAGCACTGTATATCACCTCCATTGGTTTGGTTGTTAGTTTGACTTTAATATTTGTACTCATTACTATGAGTTTATCTCCATCGACTGGTTATGGTTCCAGTCCTCATGGAGCCTTTTTCAATTCCTCCTATGTCACAGAGATGTCCCAGTTTGCATATCGAGTCATAGCTTCCTACCTTCAGTCACCATTTTCCTTATTCTCTTGTTCAAAGGAATTTTAAGATTGAGTCGGCCATTCCTCAGTTATCTTGACTTTGCATGTTGTCCATTAATCCCAATACAGTTATTGGTTCGTGCACATCTTTTTCTAGCTCTTCTACATTATACAATGTTGTTGAGTACCTCATATTGCTTGATGTGGGATAACATAATTCCCTCCTTCCAACAGATTCCATTCCATCGACTTCAATTCATTTATTTTGATATAGGAGTCTACAGTCCATTTGAGTGCCTTGAGACTTACAATCACCAGTGGTAGCTTCTCTTTCCATCGAATGTTTTGGGAACAGATCAATGTTCCCTGATCGATGTATTCTTCCAAGTGTTCGATCTCAACACATCTATTCACACTTGTTAGATTCCACTATGTACCTTGATTCCCATTTTCATTATCGGTGGGTTATCTCGCGTCTGTTAACAATATACATCAATGACCAGTAATAAGATGATGGACTACTATGTTCGACCTCGACACATCTATTCACATAGTAGGACATGTACTCATAGCGGTCTACGTGAAGACCTTCCAGCTTGGTGTCATTTCATATATGCTACCTTATTGATCGTTCCATTATTCATTCGATGTCATCTTTCATGATTTGATTCCAATGTATATCAGATATCTTCATTCACTATGGAGATCTTGATCCATTGTATATTGTACACGGCGATGACCACACATGACATTCGTATATTATGCCTATTCATGGCCATTGTACTCTTATGTATTCGGGAGTGCTATATGTATTTGCAGTCACATGCAGAGATTGATCATTCTATTGTACTGATGAGTGGTTAGTTCTTCCACCTGGGTCTTCATTACTACACTTCTGGGATGGATATAATGTATTTTGGCCATCATGTTACCCATGTGACCTCACACATTAGGGGGCATTTGTTATAGATGATTTTACCACACTTGGTTGATCACATACATTAGAGGAAATTTCAACTCAAAATGGGCCTTCTAAGGAAAATAATAAAATAACAGTTAAAATGATAAATTAATAGTTATTAATTTTGGAGGAAGAAAAGAAAAAAAACTACTTTGTTTGTTTGTATTTTTGACATATCTCCGTGTGTTTTTACTCAAATTTCAATCAGGAGTGCTTGTTGGATGCAGAATTAAATTCTCCATCCAACGAGTACCCACTTTGCATACCTTTGATGGACCCAGTTACCGCAAAAACAAAAAATACATCATCATCACGTTTTTCCAGGTATTTCTTATTTTTGGGGTAGCGGGGTCCATCAAAAGTATGCAGAGTGGGTACTCGTTGGATGGAGAATTTAATTCCGATCCAACGAGCATTCCTGATCAAAATTTGAGTAAAAACAGAGGGAGATATGTTGAAAATATAAACAAAAAATATGTAGTTTTTTTTAATGATACCTATCCCCAAATTTATATTAAAAATGTGTTTAAGACCTATATGGTATTTCAAATTTTAATAAATTTCATTGGCTAACACATGATGACATGGAATTTGAATTAGGGTTGAAAGGCCCATTTTGAGTTTAAATTTACTCTAATGTTTATGGCCTTCCATGTCCCTTTGTAGACTCTTTGGACCCCATGGACATATATTATACTTGATGTTCCAAGATTATCCCCCAAAATCACCTTTTTATACCTATACGTGAATTATAAAGCTATACTCGTGTGTATACGCAGTGTTTTATGTCAAACCCATGTACATCAGGATTTGTGCATAACGACAAATATTTTTGGATTTTTCCTCATATGAGTTTGAATAACTTGACTCTTGACCTTCCATATGCCTTGAGAACACTTGGACTCTACCCTCCATTACCTATTTGGAGTGCTATATAATGAGCGTATTGGATACATTAAAGGAGGATAAATTGAAGGGTAAGGAAACTATAGTCCATTGTTTCCTCAATTTTTCTTATACTTGAGTTTGCATCCCTTTGGAGCACATATTGTTCTTCCCAAGCTTTCCTTTACTTTGTGATATTTCCATTGAGAGATGGAGGATTGAAGTGGTGGAGGCCCAGGTGGAGGACTCGGTTTCTTCGATTCGCAAAAGTGCTGATAGAGTTTGTCACTATTGTATCTCTGATTTATTAATAGAAATATATTTTCTTGTCCAATACATATATTTTTTAAATATGAATATTGAATCCATGGATGTATTTACTTTCTTATACATGATTGAATATATATGCTAGAGTAGGAATAACACATTATTATATATCATGCTTGCATTATTTTATGTTGTTGAGAGCGATATTGGAATACAAGCGTGATTGGAAAAGCTCAATAGGGATCTACTTCAACCATCCGAAACAAGGTACGATTTTATATTCCTTATTGTTAGATGTCTTTATTTCTCTTGCATATTGGAAAGGATTGATTTCTGTTGTCATATTATATGTTGTGGTACCCCCAATCCATAGAAAGTTTCTTTCCATAACAAGTGCCATCAAAAAAGAAAATTCACTTTCACTCTCAAGAACTGGCTCTAAGTAGTTTGCAAGTTCTGGAATAAAATGGAATTAAAGGGATCCTAAGTTTTTCATTTCTCCAATAGTAGCATTCTTCTTCATTCATATTGCAGAGATCATGGCTCAATCATCAAGTGACGCTGCTAAAGGTCAAATCAAATGGAAGAATGATGGTGATGATGTTGCTAATTTTCTTCCCCTCCTCCAACTCTATTTATTATTGTTATAGCTTTGTCTACTACAACTGGTGCTGCCAGTGATATAAATAATGCTGCTACAACAAGAAAGAAATATTGAGGAAACGAATACCTACTATGAAATATGTAACTAGAAATCAAAGGAATTGTGTTGTTTGGACTTATGATTTATACCATATAAAATTCAAGAGAGCCTACTACCAAGTTGTGAGCCATTTGTTGGCCCTCAATCGTAAATCAATTTGAGTTTGTCAAAAAGTGTGCCTATTCCAGTAGAAAAATACAACAAGAGAGGATTATATTGGGAAGGAGAGGGTGGAAAAGGAAAGTAGGACACAAAAATGTGATAATTTTTTCCATTCTTGAGGAATACATTAAATATAATTTGGAATGGGACTATGTAATCACTTAAATTGGTCATGGTGATTTATGATAGTATCACCAAGGGAATTTGAGTGTAAGAATCAAGGGGTCAGTCGACGTTGCTACCTCAGATGGATTCTTCTTTCTTTAGCTGGTAATTTACCATCCTTAGGGGCTTGTCCCTAGGATATCTATGTCAAAATAACAAACATTTAAGATCAGATCAAACTTCCACTATAGGAATTAGCTTGTTCCCTACTTTAGAAATGTATCTCTAAGAGAAAATCAACAAACGGAAAGGTAGATTGGAACTCAAATACAACATGCAACATAAAATTCTCTGTCAATATTGAATGGAAGTCAAATATAGAGTGGTGATTTGCAAATCTAAACCAAAAAGTGAGTAGAAATAAAGTGGTAATTATTAATATGGCTTGCTAGTTTTATGTTTAGTGGAGTTCACATTAGTATGATGTTGTAGCCGTTTTTTCCTATTATAAGTGTAAAGGGAATTATTTAAATGGTTAACTCAACATTTGAAACATTTTTTTTGGAAATTATGTAAGGAGGAATAAATCCAACAATTTACCTACATGGTTCCAACCAAGTGCATGTTGAAGCTAATACCTAGGAAATACATGTGGTAATTGAATCCATCTTGATGAATTGCGTTCTGCTATTTAATACTTTGATTATTGCACTAATTTAAAAAAAGCACAAATTATTGGGGAATTTTATGGGATGTAACACAAACTATTGGGGAACTTAACGGTATGCATATAACCAAATCCTTTGTGATTGTATCCTAGACAAAGGAATCATGGGGAAACTGTAGATTGATTTTTAAGACCATGAATATCCTAAGTAAGAATTTATTTTATATGCTATATTGAAGAAACATTGTTGTGAAGTGATAACTCACAATCATCCATGGACATGTTGGAACACCTTGGTTTTTTTGTTTAATGAGATCAATAATTTTCTTCAAAACAAGTCTACAAGCAATTTTCTTACACTAGATAAACATACTGTGAATCCTCATACAAGTTTGTGTGTTTTTGAAATGAGTCATCATATAATTTTGTGTCTTTTGGAAATTAATTTGAAACAAAAGTGGAATATTCATATCAAACAATCCATGTTGTTTCCTTAACATATGCCCTTAGGAAAGGGTTCTTGTCAAGATGAATATTTCAAAAGATGTGAATGATTTTTTGTGCTTTGTTTGCTCAAAGCTATATGAAATTTAGTGTAGAGGTCGACATTAATAAAACCTAAGTGTTTTATTTAATGGGATAAAAACATTGGAGAAACTTAGAAGTTGATATTTGGATTGGTCAGTTGAGAACCTACATACATCTCCCTTTAAAAAGCAGCTAATAACTATTACAACATGAATTTAATAAATTTTGCAACCCATTCAATGTGATAGTTACTTTAGGAAAGATTTTTGTTTAATATGTATCCATATTGATTGATTAAAATGATTCGATTGAAATATCCTATATACCTATTTCATTAAATCCCCTCTATCCTGACTAAATTTTGCAATCTATGCATGCAGATATCTCTATAGTATATTTGTGATTATCAACAAAGATGGTTAAATTCCAATTGATTTAGTATTTTTTGCACTCAAAATATTTTCAAGTGTAAAAATTATTATTTTTTAAATCAAATCATTGGATGCATATGTTTATGTATATGGTGTACACTAGCTCTGCTGCCACTACAGGTGTCAAATTTAACAATGAAATTTGATACCTTTTGCTATTAATATTAATGGTGACATTCAAGTGTCACAATTCACCAAGCAACAATTGACCATGCAAACACTTCAACATTAACAAATCAGCCCAAGAATTTTCAGCATTGACAAATCAACCAAAGGATTTTCTAACAATGATGACATTCACCTTGTAAGATATTCATATACTTATAAGAACCTACACTAGTGTTGATGATTAGATTCATATTAATATTAATATTCTTGATATTTAGGAAGTTAGTTCTACTAGGTTGGTTGAACAAATAATCGTGCATAGTTCATGAGAAAATTTCAAATCAGAATCATAGAATTACTTCGTATGAATTCTGCCCTTGATACTATGCATCCATCAATATCTACAATTTATTGACCTTATTTTCCACAATTTGAAAACCCCCCTTTATGACTGGATGTGATAAGATATTGGTTAATAAGGTAAAAATATCCATGATAAAGACCTACCATGAACAAGAAAATCCAATTTTGTGGTTACCAAATGTATCACCAATTTTATCATTACCAAATACACTTTCCACTCATTCTTTCCAGTATTTTTTTCACTTCCAATAACTCCACATCTTCTACTACTCAAATTCTCTCATAATTATATAACTTCCACTTGAACCTCATATTGGGAGAAATGGAATTTTAAAGCCATCAAATAAAATCCTCAAATACAATTGCTATTTTAACTCTATAATCACTTTACAAAGAAAAAGGACTCAAAATTTTAAATTTTATCCAATTTTAAACCCAAACAGGAAAGTATTCCACTTTATATTCACTTTACAAAGATAAGGTACTATCCCACTTGAACCAAAAGTGTTATATAAAAGTGTTACAATTTATAAAAACCAATAGAAAAATTTGGGAGTTTATCTGATTCTATGCCCAGAAAGAAATTCAATACAACTCTTGCACTATGCAAAAACAACATGAACAAATATGATTATTCGTAGTTAGGGTTCCCTGATTACAAGTGTTTTGGTTTTAACGTTTTCTCCTTTTTCTTGAAACAATTGTAATGATTACAAAAATTAGGTTTTATCAAGGTCGATGCCAAGATCAATTGAATTTTCACAGACTAATGTATTCCATTCCTTTTCCTCTATACATCAAGGTAGTCATGAATCAGAACATGATGTTTGAGACATTTACCCACGATGCAAACTTAATTTGGTCAATTTGGCCTTCTTAAACCACTATTGTAATTTTTATTGACTTAATTGGCATTAGAGGAGAACTGTATGACATTGGCATGAGCACACCCACACCTACCTTCAGTCAAGGATTCCAACTAAGCCTTCTCCTTGATTTGGGGAGGCCAATTGGAGCACTCCGGGAGTGATCTGAGTGTCATAAATGCACCTAATTGCTAACTTATGGTTACAATCAGTTAAGCTAAGTGGTGAAGGAACCTCCATTCATTATATTGATTATTTTATTAATATTTAAAGAACTGGAGTCAACAGGGGTGCCTCCAACCACCTTTGATGGCCAGTTTCACTTCATTTAACCTCATCGGGGTTCATTGGAGTTAATGATGCGCTACCACTTGTTGGTTTGCATGCAGTGACATGTGTCTGAGATACTTTCAGTTAGACTCAGTCATTCATTACAATCCAACTTCAGTTAGGACTCAGTTGAGTCAATTGACACTTGATCAGTTGGTTAACTAGTGTGTTTACCATGGCTTACAGTCAGTTAATCTACACCCACTCATTCCATTCAAATGACCTCCTTGGGAGTTTGAATTGTCTTGGAATTCATGCATCTTGCATGATCATTGTATTGTATTACTCATTCTTTATTGATTATAAAGAGCTGCTACTCCCATTGCAGCACCATTTTTGCCAATTTTATGCATATTTGTCTGTATTCTTTGTGAGACTATGTTTTTAGTTCCTATAATACTGTGACAAATTAATACATGATTGAACCTCCCAACACTGAAATCCACCTATATCCCATGCAAAAAAAGAATAAAAAAATACTTTTTGTAGTATCTATATGTAGATGATTGCACTCTAGTATGAATATATGTAAAAGCATTTCATCTTGAGAATGAGAATGATTGGGAGCTGAAAAATGCCACAGCATTAGAAGTGACTCATGTGATTTATACAGAATTACATAAAAGGGGATGAATCTAATCATATACTAGTGTACATTAGATTACAATGATGACCATATGTTCAAATGAAAACCATTTCCAATAAAGATCATACACCATCCAATAGATCCCTTCATGCTTCGTCTTTATACAATGCCAACTATAATTAAAAAAACTCATTGCATTCCTGAAAACACTTCATGTTTCTTTATGTTTGGTTAAAGCTTTAACATTGTAATTAATATGAAAATCTAGCAAGTAAGACATATTTTTGTTGGTTTTCCATTTTTCATTTCATATGTTGTCTTTCATATAAACAAAACCAGCCCATCAAACAAACATAAAAGTTGTAAATAAAATCTTTGAATATTTACTATTGAAGAATTTGATAGCTCTGTGCACATATACCTATGGAAATACTCAAAAGCATAGAGATTCATATTCATATTTCTCATTTTTTATATGGATTTCCTATCCAGAATGTGAATCTTATGCACATGAAATTGTACGTTAGTTTTAATATAATTATTTACTTTTTATAAATTCACATTAAGGTCCAACTGTGTAGAAATTTAGTAAAGAATTTTTTGACAAAATAAAAACAATATGTAGACATAAATAAAACACTGGATAAGTATTCAATTGCAGATAAGCCATAAAAAAGATTTATAAATGCTTGCAATTATTACTGTTCTTAATATGAAGAGATACATCGAAGCAAGAAATGAGCAAAATAATAATAACCGACAATTATAGCTTGGTTATTATTTGATATCACTAGGATAGACTGTCTTAGATGAACATCACTAGAAACCACATCCAGGTAAATATGTGTTCTGCATTTAAATTTTGGAGCACTACAACTCAAGAAATTTTGAACGTAGCGACAATTTGAAGAAAGTTGTGGATAGTGAACAACAACATCATTGTGAGTAGCAATAGGATTATTAGGAACAACATCACTATTATTTACAATCAACATGACGATCAGAAGAATCGAAATGGTGATGAGGCAGTTTCCTAAAACCCTGTGTGTTCTAGATGTGCACTACCAATGCCGGTACCAACACGTAATCTATATACCAGTGCCAACCCTAAAAATGTTACAAAAAAAACATTATGTAGAAACGCTCTTTTATAGAGTAGAGTTTCAGAAATGAATGTAAGTATTCCCCTTCTTTTCTTTCAGTTCTCTTAAATCAACTAATGCAAATTATCAAACTAAATATAGTACTATGCCTATGATTACTTTCCTTAACCTTAAAAAAGAAGGGAATAATAAAGAATTGTCTATCCAACTCTCTAATTTTCCCACAATAAATCTCCAGCTAATAGCATCTTATATACCTCTTTTTTCATCTCACTGGTGCCAATAAAGAATCCCATTCCATCCCACTGGTTCTGTTATAGTAGCTCAATTCCAGTTAAACTATCGGTGCCAATATAACAACTTTTTTCCATCTTGGAGCAACTAGATTCCATGTGGATTAATGGTTACCTTCATGTAATTTAATGGTTGTTGTAATTTACCAGCGCCAATATAGATGTATTTTTCCATCTCACCAGCTCCTTTATAGGATCCATATTACATGCAGATTAAAGGTTACCTTAATGGTTGTCATAATTTATGATCAATGTGATTCAAAGAAAACGCTCTAAATGAACACAAATGAAGAGGAAAAAGAAAACGACAAGGAAATTAAAATGCTTTCCATTTAGAACAATAAGGATCATTATAATCCAATCCTTTTTCCAAATAAAATAGGTACCTCCATTATACTTTAGATCATACTCGTGAGTTGAATCCTTAATGGGATCATCATAATTTTTTATTTTTATCCTTTGACTCTATTTAGGCTAGGCTTGTGGAAATCTACCCCATAACAGTAGACCTCGAGCTTCCTTATATTATATTATTAATATAAAATGTAATAAAGAAAATAAAACATGCATTGCCACATAAAATAAATGTTACTTCTACAATAATAAAACCTCTACCTCTACATGATAATTTGTATATACATCTCAAACCAATCATCCACCTACTTGGGTGGGACTTATGATGTATTCAATGTAGCCATGCTCTAACCATATTGCTCTCAAAACCTACACAAAATCATAAATTTGGCTTAAAATTAAATAAATTAAAACTAAGAGCCCCTAGCTTCTTCTACTGCTGGTTTTTAATGCATTAACTTTGTTGGGGTCCAGTCTGAATGGCTAACCCTATGGTGTATCTTGAGCTAGGAGTCAATAAGAGGAATACCTCCTTTGTGTCTCACATCTAGGGGCACCTTGGTTATACTATCAGTGCTCCCACTATTGGTCGGTAAGTAACATGGTAGAAATTACATTGACACATTCATTGTAATTACCTTGAAATATGGAGACTCTTGATTTTCATATTTACCAATTATATTATCGATTTCATATCTCTAGCCATAGAAGAGATAGTATCATTTAATCCAAGTCGATTTTTATAGGTAGCCTCGTTTCTTTACTCATATCCAAATCCAGATGTCCTTGGGTGTACCTTGAGAAACCTATATTTTACACCAATTTTCTTCAACTTAGAAAGATTAGATTGAAATCCCTGTGAAATGGTTAAATATTACATTACCTGTAGCATTGGTTAGGTCTTCTATTAACATTTTTTAATTATAAAAATGAAATTCCCATGAGTCCCACCTTTAATGTAAAAGAGCCTCCTCCTTGTTCATTAGGGGAGTTTTGAGGTAAAAAATGGGCCTCAAAACAAAAATTGCACCATTAAAATTCACTTTATAAAAAACAATAGGATTCAAGATGATGATGTCAACCATAAGGGTAAAATTTGTAAAAATAAATGGAGGGGAAAAGAAAAAACTACTTTTTCTTATTATATTTTCCACATATCTTCTTATCTGTTCACCCAAATTTGAGTTTGGGGATTAGTTGGATGTGAAATCTAATTATGAATCCCACCCATACCCACACCTATACTTCTGAGGTACCCACGCTACTCAAAAATGAATATTTCAATAAAGAACATATTTTAATATTAAAATACAATTTTTATTGAAATTTTAATTTTTGGGTGTCATGGGTACCTGAGAAGTATGCAGTGTGGTTATGGGTTGGATGCGTAATTATATTCTACATCCAACGAGTCCTCAAATTGGAAATTTGGGTTAACCGATAAGGAGATATGTCAAAAATACGATAAGAAAAAGTAGTTTTTCTTTTTCCCCTCCAAAATTTAGAACTTTTATTTTATTATTATAACTCTTATTTTATTATTTCCCTTATGAGGCCCATTTTAGACCTTAAAAATCCCCTAATGTTTTGTTGAACAAATGATAAAATAAAAGGAAATTCATTTAGGCATGAAGGTGGAATGAATGAGTGAAAAAAACTAGGGTTTTATCGTTTTCTCTCTGTGTGATTCCTAGACTACTAGTCACACGACATTGAAAATATCATTCCAAGACATTGGAAGTTCCAACCAGGTGGTAGTTAATATAATATGTCGGGGGATATTGAAACCAAAGAGTGGAAGAAAGCGCATAACCATTCCGTTTACCACAATTCTCCTGGGGTTCTATTACTCTTGTCATCTACCACAGAAGGAAGGGCACATGCGTTTTGAACTTCCCCTTCTTTAGATCTTATTTAAAGAGCATAATATATGAATTATGTTACCATTCCTTTAGTATCTCTTTTGTAGTGAATTGTATTTCCATTCTTACTCTTATCTTTCTATAGTTTTGGAACCCCTTCATTCGAGTCTATCTTAGCAGTGTTATGTTCATTCTTTATGCACCAAAAAAACATTGTAGTTCTCAGTGAATGTCTTTAATTTTCAATATTTCCCCTCTTGAAATAGGTCCTCAATTGTAATATTTCCCCTTTCGAAATAGTTCCTTAGTTGTAATATTTTCCCTCTTAAAACTGGAGGTCCATGGTTGTAATATTTCTCCTCCATTTTATTTGTGAGTAGTCTGAAATGGGTTTCTAGATGGATATTATTTGTGAGTAGTCTGAAGTGGGTCTGCAGTTGCATGTGTGAATATTTCCCATCTTGAAATGGGGTCACAAGCACTCTAATATGCTCCAAAATTGGCTCCTTTAACAATACCAAGGCTCATTTATGCACATACTAAGGTAGGGTATGACTAGCCTCCATATCTATTTACAGAAGATGTTGATGGAGTCATGGGAGGTGTAAGCATGTTTTCTTGTTCAATATTATATATCAATGGCGATATACTTGAAACATACAGATAAAGTCAACTGAGACTTCTCTATAGCCATGAACTGCTCATCATTTTTGTTTTCACCGTGTTTCTCCAAGTATTATTATCTACATTGGTCACACTGCTTGTTGTATGCTACCTAAAATTTTATTGAAAACATTACAATAGTTAAGATAGGTGTCAACCTAATGTATACCCAACTAAGATACTCACAAATTCCAACACAGTAATATTTAGTAATAGTACCGAACATGATTTTTGTTCTTCTTTCACTTACTCTCCCACTGAGCCCCCCTCTTAAAACTCACACCCCTTCTCAAAAATTATTTAATGCTCGTTCTTATCTCCTGAATATAGAGGTGTCTTCAATAACTCTCCATTAATGGTTTTGATGGTGTCATTGCAAAACAAGCTACCTTCTTAATTACTTGCACCAAAATAACATAAAAATAACGCATCCTATACTTCAAAAATAATAAGCATTAATATTAAATCGAGATCATTACATTAGATCGCATGGTGAATGAGTGGTTGGTGGGATCAATGTGATTCCAAAGAGGAAATTCCCTTCAGATTACATGGCACAAACCATTGTTGATAAATTGAACCATGGGTGGATAAAATTGTAATCCCAAAACTATGTTGCAATGTAATTTGTTGGATGATAATTAGGTTTGATCGTATCGACAATAGGCCGCAAAGGAAAACACCTTTCACATAAATATCCCAAAAATTTGAATTTTTGCAGTGGCTAGGATTTGTTATCCAATTTGATTAGGTAGATATAGGTAGTTAGAGGTCATTCAAAATTCTCCAAAAACTAATAGGATCCCAACCCTTTGGATTATGGTCTAGAAGATCAGAAGATTAGAGGGATTAATTTGCTTTTTTTTCATTAAAATGATCCTTGAAATACATAATATCCATTAAGTATATATGGGCCTAATCTAGTATCCAACAAACAACTTGTGCCAAGCATTCAAAATTTCAAAGATTTTTTTCCTACGCTAAAGGAAGACATACACACTATAGTTGTGTAAGGATCCATGGTTGATGTTTTTGCATCATTAGGTCATTTATTTCAGATAGTCAAATAATATAATCAGCAAGGTTTGAATCCTCACGTAATGAACATAAAAAAGAGAAAAAAATCCATAATTCCACAAGTGGAATATGCAACTTTGTTGCATAGTACAAGGAGATTGTTTTGCAGAGAAAATATTAGAGTCTAAAATAATAAGTAAATTAATTTTCACTAGTAACAAAAAATCATCATGTCAATTGATATTTAAAGTCACATAAATTTTGAGATATATACAAGTCATATTTGCAATGATACTGGGTATTTGTAAGTCTTGATTGCATCATTAAATGTACAAAAAATGGTAGAAATTGTCTATCTCGCACAACTCTATGAAGTTGTGAATGAGATCAACCTCCATTTATTCCCCTCACATAACTTGCTCGAATACCAAAATAAGATTTAAGAGAACAAAGGAAAAACAAAATAAAAAATAACCTGGTAAGAAAATATGGATCATCAGAGCGATTATCATTCTATAATTCACTTTGATGATCTCCAAAATGTCTTTACAACACTTCTATTTATATACTTTCATTTCTTTGTAATTAATGGAATTACATAGCATGTGACCACTATATTTCCCATACATAATCTTGAAATAAATAATATAAACAATAAATAATTCCAACAACAATGATAGTTTAGCCTAAATTCTCACTACCACCTTGACACATGATATTGTAAGACATAGTACACATAGGCCTAACTCCACATGTGGTATTCTAGGGTAATGTGTCTAACATGTGTTTGGTACTTGTTCTATTTATAGGCATGTACGAAAGATGTGTGAAAAACACTACCCTAGCATGCCAAAATGTGTTCGCCACATTAATGTGAAAAAGGAAAACTATGGTAGGGAAATACCATCCAAAAAAAGAATTTCGCTCTTATTAATTTCATTATTATTCTCATGAAATGGATCTAATAGTATTCAAGTTAAGGAACAAAAAAAAATCGAAGGGATTCCTGGAGATTTGAATGGATCCTAACTTTGTCATTTCTCCAATAGTATCATTCAATAGGGAAGTTCCATCCAAAAAGAAAATCCACTTTCAGTCTCAAGAATTGGCTTTAAACAGTCTACAAGTTAAGGAATAAAACAGATTTAAAGAGATCCTAGGTTTTTTATTTCTCCAATAGTAGCATTCTTCTTCATTCATATTGTAGAGATCATGGCTCAACAATCAAGTAATGCCTCTAAAGGTCAAATAAAATGGAATAATGATGGTGATGACATTTCCTACTTGATTACCCTCCACCAAGTTTATTTATTATTGTATAGCTCCATCTATTACAGGTGGTGATGCTAGTGATATAAATAATGTTGCTACAACAAGAAAGCAAGCTTGATGAAACAAATACCTACTTCGAAATATGTAACTAGAAAACAAAGGCATTGTGTTGTATGGACTTATAATTTCTACTGTATCAAATTCAAGAGAACCAACTACCAAGTTAAGAGCCATTTGTTGGCCCTCAACCATAAATGAATCTGAGGTTGTCATAAAGTGTATCTGGTCTAATGAAAAAATACAACAAGAGAGGACACAAAAAAGAAAGTAGGACACCCAAATGTGAGAATTTCTTCCATTCTTGAGGAAGACATTAAGTAGAAGTGGGAATGGGACTATGTAATCACTTAAATTGGTCATGGTGATTTATGATAGGATCACCAAGGAACTTGCGATGCTTTTTACGATGTTTGCCAAAATAGAAGTCAAGATATTTAATTGAAAAGGGGTTCTATTTAAGGGGGGTGCTGCTACCTTGGATGGATTATTCCTTCTTTGGATTGTGATTTACCATCCTCGGGGGTGTTCCCTAGGAGATCTAGTTCAAAATAGAAAACATTTAAGATCATATCAAAATTCCAACCCAAGAATTAGTTTGTTTCCTACTTCAGAAATGTAACTCTAAGAGAAAATCAACCAAAAAAAAGGTAGTTTGGCACTCAAATACACCATGTAACATAATATTCTATGTCAATATGAAATTGGAAGTCAAATCTAGAGTGGCAATTTGCAAATCTAGATGGGTTCATCCACGGAGGAGGGTTACAATTTTTGGCTAGGCAATTTCGGCAAAAACGAAAAATCATAACTCGATCGAGATTTTATTAAACCCTCGATTGAGGTCTTAACACATCGATCAAGGGTTTTTAGGAACCTCAATCGAGGTTTTGATAAACCCTCAATCAAGCATTTCAGACCTCGATCAAGGGTTAACAAATAGCTCGATCGAGGGTTAAAAAAATACCTCGATCGAGCATTTTTAATCTTCTATAAATAGGGAATAAAACCATCATTTAGATCGCTTCATTTGTTGGATAGAAAATGGTCATTTATATACATTTTCCGATATGGGTTGTAGATTACTTAGGTTATAGATATGATTTATCACATGCATGACTCCAATCAATCACAACTATAACACCAATTACTCTACGACTAATATCTATTCATAAAATCTAGAGGAAGCGGCAGTAGTAATGTGGTTACTTGTTTTTTCTTCAAGGTATGTATTATTAACCACAAGTATATCATTCTTCTAGTCAAAATTATGTTTTATTAAATTTTATTATCATATAATTCTATGTTTAGAGACCTTGATCGAACTGATAGCTTGATCTTGACATTGTATTTCCATATGCATTGAATGTAAAGTTTCATTTAATGAAGTCTTCCAAAATATGGTTGGACATCTTGTATTTTCAATCCCCATTTGAATTCATGTCATTGAACATTTTCAATTCTTGTCAAAATGAGAATTAATATCATGTTTAGTTTCCATACTTTTTGTTTTTCAGATCTCACAGTCATCATAACACATTTTCTTTTATTTATTTTCTTCCACTCTTAGCATTATGAAACACCAAAACAATTAGTCACGTGTTATTGATGTAAATTCTAATGTCATTCAATAATTTACTAGCAAAATTAACTGGAAATGTGTGGCACAATAACAATTTTGAAGAGTAAACAATGGACATTGATATAACCCAAGGAAACGAGGTCATATTTTTTGTTTCATGCTCACATTTTCATTTCTCTAAAGGTACTAAAAATACTTTGCTCCTTCGTATATAATTTTTAATTTTAAAAAACTACAATTATGTGATATGACTCTGAATGTAACACGAATTTTTATCTTAATCGTTCTATTCTATTCTGCCCTTGTCTCTGGGCTTTAAATGTTTGTATCAAAGATCTATACCATAGGTAGATCGTAGTCCTAAGAATCCAGGTTGAGTTGACACAACTCGCCTAAGTTCAGCCCTTGAATTGAATTGCATGTATCATTTCTCTCATTGGTTCAATGCAAAAAGAATACTATGACAATGATGCATGCAATTTAGTTGATGAGTTGAACTTGGAAGAGTTGTGTCCAATCGACCTGTATTCTTAGGACTACGATCTACCTATGGTATAGATCCTCGGGTTAGATATTTAAATCTCAGAGCACAGGGCAAAATAGAACATGACGATCAACATAAGAAATAGTGTAAATTCTAAGTCATATCACATAATTCTAGTTTTTTTAAATTAAAAATTATATACGAAGGAGCAAACTATTTTTAGTATTTAAACCATTTCACTACATTTTTGTACTACATTGTACACACATTAGATATATTGCTGATAGGAATCAAATGATGTTGAAATTCCTTACCAACCACTGATGACATACACAAGGTAGATGTTGAATTCTAATGAAAACACATCATGATACTACTTGAATATAAGCATTAAAAAAAATTAAATGCATGTAGTTCACAAACTCTAAAATTATTGTTAAAGCCCCAAAATGAATCCCTAGCATCACCATCAAGGTTCCACAACTATTGGTTAAAGTTTTGAGTTATCATGCTAGGATGCATTGAAGGGTTTATTGTATCGACGTCATGGTCATTTTTCTAGAAACAATAGTTTGTCCTCTTGGTCACTACACACAATATTCATAATCAATATCATCTATAGTGTTGTTTAAATCCATGTCTCTTTTCAACATACAATTCAATGTTTTTGTTAATATATTTGGTCCATAAAATATTTAAACGTCATTAAATTTAGTTATAAGGAAGGTCACAAGGTCACATATATGAGGCACAACATATTATTATCAGTACAAAAAAAACTTTTTTATGAGTTGAGCGAGTTGGCATGTCATGTTTATTTTGTGAGTCTTATCCATTTGCTATATTCTTAATGTACTCATGTCTAGATGAAACATATCGGTAATAGGTTATAATTGTCAATTATGTTAATGTACACATTTATCTATACAATGAGAGAGTTCTAATTATATGTTCTAGGTGAACTATGGAAAGAGTTTTCTTGTTCCCTAAACTTTGATGCCTCTTTAATAGTTTCAAAAAACTAAATCTAAAAAACAAAGGACAACTTCCCTTGTTACTAGTATATTTCACTATGGTTATGAGTATTATATTATTGCTCCTTCAATTCTTCTTTTTATGCATTTATATTCTTATCATTTATTCGGATATGAAAAATAAAAAATTTAAATTCTTTATATTTATTAAAATTTTGAGAATAAGTATCCTTCTTCTTCTTCTTTTTTATTTTTTATTTCATTATTTTTTTATCCCGAAAAAATATGCTAGTATATTGGTAGTCATGTACTAAGCTTTTTTTAAAGTGTTTAAGAGTAGCTCAAACGAGGGTTTAATAAAACCTAGATCGAGGTTCCGATAAAACCTCGATCGAGGGCCTGAAAAAAAGAGATTTAGCTGTCCTTCAAGAAAATCAATGTTTCTTTGTGTCTTCTAGGGGTGGAAACCCTGCCTTTCATGGCACACAACTGAACAGAGTTCATACTAATAGATTCGTCACCGAATCCTCTATCCATTGAGATATCATGCATGTGTTTTGGCATTCATATGGGTTTTTGTTTTAATTAGTTCTAAAAATTAAACTTAGAAAACCAAACAACAACTTCGAAGCAGCTGGAAGAAAAATACACCGGGTAAAATATACACATCCAAAGATTTCATAAAAATGCACAGCCCACACATCGACGTGTCATCTTCAAAAGGGTGTCTTTGGTTTTTCAATTTTTGAAAAAAGTGAAAAAAAACTGGGATGGACACACCTGTGTGTATAAAATGATGTTGAAATCAGATGTGGTCACTTTCGAAAATTAATAAATAATTGTATATTGCGAAATAAATTAACAAAAAAATATGCAGACCATAGTGCATTATGTGTAGGTCATGCTCATATATATTTATATTTTTATATTATTAATATAAGATTGAATTATTGGGGTTGGACACGAGCCACTTATTAACTTCTTCAAATTTTTAAGGTCACATAGTTCATTAAATGCAAATTTTCACACATTAAATGACATCAAAATATTTTTAAGAAAATATCATTAGGAAGCCAACATAATATTCTACAATTTGTTTTTTCACTGCAAGTCGAAATTCATATCAATATATGCATTTTGAGGGATTCTATCTAGCACATGAGTAAAACATCAGGTTTTCATCGCCAAATTTGGCCAAAAAGTGTTACCCATCATCATGGAATCACCCACATTAGAGGAAATTTGGGGTCTAAAATGGGCCTTATAAGAAAATGAGCCAACAATAAATTCTTGTGAATTGTAATTCAAGAAGCAATAGAATTTTAATAGAATGATGATTGACTTGACATATTAGTCATTAAAAAAACTACTGTTTTTTGTTCGTATTTTCAACATATCTCTTTGTGTTTTTACTCAAATTTCGAGCGGGAGGGCTCCTTGGGTGCGAAATTAAATTCCGCATACAACGAGTACCCATACTACATACTTTTGACAGACTGCGCTACCCCAAAAACAAGAAATACTTGAAAAATGTAATGATGATGTCATCATCATGTTTTTTCAGGTGTTTTTTTTTGTTTTTGGGGTAGAGGGGTTTGTCAAAAGTATGCAGTGTGGGTACTCGTTGGATGCAGAATCAAATTCCACATCCAACGAGCTCTCTCGATCGAAATTTGAGTAAAAAGACGAGGAGATATGTCGAAAATACGAACACAAAAAGTAGTTTTTTTCTTTCTTCCTCCAAAATTAATCAATATTATTTTATTATTTTAACTATTATTTTATTATTTTCCTTAGGAGGCCCATTTTAGACCCCAAAATTCCTCTAATGACTACCAAAAAGTGAGTAGAAACAAAGTGGTAATTATTAATATGGCTTGCTAGTTTTATGTTTAGTAGAGCTCACATGAGTATGATGCCGTAGCCTTTTGTTCCTATTATAAGTATAAATGGCATTATTTAAATGGTTAACTCAACACTTGAAACTTTTGGTTTGGAAATTACGTAAGGATGGATCAATCCAACAAATTAAATTGCATGTGGAAGCTAATACCTAGGAAATACACATGGTAATTGAATCCATCTTGATGAATTACATACTGCTATTTAATACTTTGATTATTTCACTAATTTAATAGAACACAAATTATTGGGGAACTTCTAGGGATGTAACACAAACTATTCAGGAACTTAATGGGATGTATCTAACCAAAACCTTTGTGATTCTATCCTAGACAAAGTAATAAAGGGGAAACAATAGATTGATTTGCAAGACCATGAATATCCTAACTAAGAATTTATTTTATATGCTATATTGAAGAAACATTTTTGTGATGTGATAACTCACAATCATCCGTGGATATGTTCGAACACCAAGTCATTTTTTTTTTGCTTAATGAGATGAATAATTTTCTTTAAAGGAAGTCTACAAGCTATTTTCTTACACTAGAAAAAAATATCATGAATTCTCATACAAGTTTGTTTCTTTCTGAAATAAATCATCATACAAGTTTGTTCCTTTTGGAAATGAATTTGAGATAAAAGCGGAAGATTCATATGAGACAATATATGTTCTTTACTTAACATATTCCCTTAGGAAAGGGTTCTTATCAAGGTCAGTATTTCAAAAGACGTGAATGAATTTTTGTGCATGGTTTGCTCAAAGCTATATGAAAGCTAGTGTAGAGGTCGAAATTAATAAAACCCAATATTTGTATTTAATGGGATAAAAACATTGAATAAATTGAGAAGTTGATCTTTAGATTGGTCGTTTGAGAACCTACACACATTTCCCTTTAAAAACCAGCTAATAACTATTACAACATGAATTTAATAAATTCTGCAATCCATTCAATATGATAGCTACTTTAGGAAACTTATTGTTCAATCGGTATCCATATTGATTGACTAAAATGATTCAATTGAAATATCCTATATAAATATTTCATTCAATCCCCTCAATATTGACTAAATTTATTATTTGGGCATGTTGATATCTCTATCGTATATATGTGCTTGTCAACAAACATGGTTAAATTCCAATCATTTAGGATTCCGTGCACTCAAAATATTTTCAAGTCTAAAAGTTAATTTTGTTTAAATCAAATCATTGGAGGTATATGTTTATCTTTTATGTTGTACACTTTCGCAGTTACCACTATAGGTGTCAAATTTAACAATGAACTTTGATACCTTGTGCTATTAATATTAATGGTGGAATTCAAGTGTAACAATTGACCATGCAAGCACTTCAACATAAAACAATCATCCCAAGAATTTTTAACATCAACAAATCAACCAAAGAATTTTCCAACAATGATAACATTCACTCTGCAAAATATTCATATACTTATGAGAAGCTACACTAGTGTTGATGATTAGATTCATATTCAGATTCAGATTCTTGATATTTAGGAAGTTACTTTTACTATGTTGGTTGAATAAATAATCATGCATTATTCATGATAACTTATTGCAAGTCACAATCATAGAAGTATTTCGTATGAATTCTACCCTCGATACTCAGCATCCTTCAATATCTACAATTTATTGACCTCATTTTCCATAATTCGAAAACCCCCCTTTATGAATGGATGTGATAAGATATTGGTTAACAAGGTAAAAACCTCCATGAGGAATACCTACTATGAGCAAGAAAATAGAGTTTAGTGGTTACCAAATGTATCACCAATTTTATCATTACCAAAAAGTCTTTCCACTCATTCTTTCAATAACACTTTTCTAGCATTTGTTTCACTTCCAATAACTTCACAACTTCTACTACTAAAATTCTCTCATAATTATATAACTTCTACTTAACCCTCTTATTGGGAGAAATGAGCTTTTTAAGCTGTCAAATGCAATCATCAAATACAATTGCTATTTTAACTCTATAATCACTTTCCAAAGAAAAGGGACTCAAAATTTTAATTTTTTTCTAATTTTAAACCCAAAAAATAAAGTCTTCCACTTTATGTTCACTTTAGAAAGAGAAGGTACTATCCCACTTCAACCAAAAGCGTGGTGTAAAAGTGTTACACTTTATAAAAATAATTAGAAAAATTCAGGAGTTTATCCGATTGTATGCCCAGAAAAAACTTCAATACAGCTCTCCCACTATGCAAAAACCACATGAATAAATATGAGTATTCATAGTTAGGGTTCACTGGTTACAAGTGTTTGGTTTTTGACGTTTGCTTCTTTTTATTTAAACAAATGCAATGATTACACAAACTAAGTTTTATCGAGATCGATGCCAATATCAGGTGAGTTTGCACAGACTAATGTACTCCATTCATTTTCCTCTATATATGAAAGTACTCATGAATTAGAACATGATCGAAGTTCCCAGCACTGAAAGCCGTTGCAACAAAAGAAGAAAATATTACTTTTCACAATATCTATATGTAGATGATAGCACTCGTGTATGGATGTGTGTAAAATCATCTCATCTTGAGCATGAGAAGGATTGAGAGCTAAACAATGCCACAACATTAGAAGCGACTCATAATATTTATACAGAATGCCATAAAAGGGGATGAATCTAATCATACACTAGTGTACATTATATGACAATGACGACCGTATGTTCAAATGCAGGCCATTCCCAATAAAGATTAGGCACCAACCAACCGATCCCTTCAGGCTTCATCTTTAAACAATGCCAACTATAATTAAAAAACTCAATAGATTCTTGAAAACACTTCATGCTTCTTAATATGTGTTTAAATATTAAACATTGTTATTAATATGAAAATCTAGCAAGTAAGACATATTTTTATTGGGTTTCCATTTTTCATTTCATATGCTATCTTTCATATGAACAAAACCAACCCAACAATCAAATACAAAAGTTGTAAATAAAATCTTTGAACATTTACTATTGAAGAATTCGATAGCACTATGGAAAGACTCAAAAGTATTGAGATTCATATTCATATTTCTCATTTCCGATATGGATTTCCTATTAAGGCTGTGAATCTTATGCACATTGCATTGTAAGTTAGTTTTAATATAATTATTTACGTTTTCTAAATTCACATTAAGGTCTAACCATGTAGAAATTTACTAGAGAAATTTTTGACAGAATAAAAAGAATGTACACATAAATAAAACACTGCATGAGTAGTAAACTGCAGACATTCCATAAAAAATATTTATAAATGATTTCAATTATTATTGTTATTATTATGAAGAGATACATCGATGCAAGCAACGAGAAAAATAATAATAACCAGCAACTACAGCTTTGTTAGTGTTTGATATCATGAGGACAGACTGTCTCAGATGAACATCATTGGAACACGCATCCACGTAGATATAGCGTTCGTCATTTAACATTTGGAGCACTACAACTCAGGAAATTTTGCACATAGTGACAATTTGAAGGAAGTTGTGGACATTTAACAATAGCAACATTAGTGTGAGCAACAATAAGATTATTAGCAACAACAACATTATTATTCACCATCTACATAACGATCAGAAGAATCAAAACAATGACCAGTCAGTTTCCTGAAACAATGACCTTCATTGATCTCATCATTCTGCATGTTCTAGATGTGCAATACCGATACCAATACCAACCCTTAATTAGTATACCAATACCAACCCTAAATACGTTAAAAAAAAATTATGTGGAGACGCTCTTATATAGTAGAGTTTCAGAAATGAATTGAAGTATTTCCCTTCTTTTCGTTTAGTTCTCCTAAATCATCTAATGCAAATTCTCAAACTAAATATAATACTAAGCCCGTGTTTAATTTCCTTTACCTTAAGGAAAGCTCAGATAATAACATCTAATATGCTAGTTTTTTCATCTCACCAATGCCAATATAGAAGCTCATTCTATTTCACTAGGAAAGCTCAGATAATAACATCAAATATGCTAGTTTTTTCATCTCACCAATGCCAATATCGAAGCTCATTCCATTTCACTGGTGCCGTTATAGTAGCTCGATTCCAGCTAAACTACCGACGCCAATATAACATCCTTTTTCCATCTCAGAGCATGCTACTTTTTTCATCTCACCAATGCCAGTATAGACTCATTCCATTTCACTGGTGCCGTTATAGTAGCTCGATTCCAGCTAAACTACGGATGCCAATATAACATCTTTTTTCCATCTCAGAGCATACAGATTCCATGTGGATTCATGGTTACCTACCTGCAGTTTAATGGTTGTCATAATTTACCGCCACCAATATAGATTCCTTTTTCCAGCTCACATGCTCCATTATAGCAGCCATATTCCATGTGAATTAAAGGTTACCTTAATGGTTTTCATAATTTATGACGTGATTCAAAGAAAATGCTCTAAATGAACGTAAATGAAAGGAAAAAAAAATGCTTGGAATTTAGAAAAAGAAGGATCATCATAATCCAATCCTTTTTCTAGTTAAGAGAGGTATGGCCATTATCTTTTACATCATTCCTTATGAGTTGAATTTTTTAGGGATCATTTTAATTTGTCATTTTTATCCTTTGACTTTATTTAGGCTAAGAATGTGGAAATCTACCCCATAACAATAAACCTCCAGCTTCATGAGATTATCTTATTAATATAAAATGTAATAAAGAAAATAAAAATATTTAATATATCTAATTGTATGCTTACAATTATTTGTTCAAAAAGTATTTTATAATTACTTTTTTTCTAGATAATTGTATACTATTTATTTTATTATTATTTATAAATAATGAGAATATGAAATATGAAGATAATTTACAAGTTTAGGATTTTGTCTCTCAAACACTTACGAAACTACTCTCAGCTACTTTCCCTATTTTGAGTATGGTTTTAGGAACTTGCAAAATAAGATGGATTACCAATAATGCTTTCAAGACAATGGCACCAACACATTAAGGTAGGCCTTAGGGCTATACACATGACTTATAAGATAAAGATAACTTAGTATAAAGACATCATAAATCTTATCTTAGAAAATTTAAAATATGTTTCTTTTATTTCCAACTTAAAAAGGAATTGAGATTCCTTGATGGCGATTTGAAACCAATTTGATTCATTGGAAAAGTTGCACATAGTAGACCAAGTGATTAAGACCCTCAGTATCCACTCAATTCCCTGAAAAATACACACAATCTAGATTGAAGAGGGTCACATTATTTTAGAAGAGGGTATATATGTGGACCCTCACAAGATTGAAGCTATCAAGAATTGGCCCACTCCAAAGAATGTGACAAAGGTAAGATATTTTATGGGGCTCGCAAGATACTACAAGAGAGTCACTGAAGTATTGTCCAAGGTTGCACATGCTATCACTTATTTGCAAAGGAGGGGGATAAAGTTCGAATGGACCTCGAAGTGTGAAGAAAGTTTCCAGTGGTTAAAGTATCTTCTCACCAATGCACCAGTCTTAAAAGTTGCAGACCCAGAGAAAGATTTTGTGGTATGTACAGATGCATGCGGTCAAGGGCTTGGAGGAGTTCTTCTGGAAGAAAACCATGTGATATGTTATGAATCCAGGAAGCTGAAGGAGCGTGAGAGGAACTATTCCACTCATGATCTGGAACTTGTAGCCATAGTACATGCTCTCAATATGTGGAGGCATTACACGATGGGCGGAAAATTTTAGTTAAGGATAGACCACTGTGGTCTAAAATATTTGTTTGATCAACGTACTCTGAATGCTAGGAAAGCTACATGGCTGGAATTTTTATGTGAGTTTGATTTTCAAATCAAGCAAATAAAAGGTAAGGAGAATGCGGTAGTTGATGCAATCAATAGGAAAGTATAAGAAATGCATGTGGCATCTATTAGCATTTTCCAATCAGATTTGAGACAACAGATTATTAACCGTAATTCTGAAGATGAAATGTATGTGTAGGTAAAGGATATATTACAACATTAAATCCTTGAAAAGAAGTATGAAGGTTATAAGTTAGAAGACAATGGACTCTCTTCCTTATAAGAGCAGAATGTATATTCCAAATGTGACATATTTGAGGAGGGTTGTTGTGGATGAAATCCATCAAAATCCATATTCTGGTCACCAAGGATATCAAAAGACAATTACTATAGCAATATGGCCAAGAATGAAGAAGGACATGGCTGTATATATTTCGAGATGCATGAAGTGTCAGCAAGTGAAGGTTGAACATCAACACCCAATAGGTTTGTTACAACATTTGCTGGTTCCAGAATGGAAATGGGAAGTGATTTTCATGGACTTTATTACAGGATTGTCGATGACTTGGAGACAACAAGACTCCGTCATGGTTGTGGTGGAAAATTTGACAAAGGAATTGCATTTTATACCAGTAAAGTCCACGTATAAGACTCACGATATTGCCAAGATTTTCATGAAAGAAATTTTTAATTTGCATGGACTACTTAAGGAAATAGTCTCTGACAGAGATATTAAGTTCACTTCTAAATTTTGGAAAGGATTGTTTGCATACTTGGGGGAAAATTTGAATTTCAACACTGTTTACCATCCTCAGACTGATGGTCAGACCGAGAGAGTTAACCAAGTGCTTGAAGACATGTTTCGCATGTATGTGATGGAAAAACCATCCAAGTGGTAAGACTATTTACACTTGGTAGAATTTTCTTATAACAATGAACAACAAGCACCCTTGGGGATGAGTCCATATGAAGCTTTGTATGGCAGGAGGTATATAAAACCAGTAACTTGTGATAACCCAGTGATCAGAGTGGTGATTTGTCCATAATTGATCAAGGAGATGGAGCAAGAAGTTGTAAAAATCAGACAGGATCTAAAGGAATCCCAGGATAGACAGAAAAGCTATGCAGATAAGCATAGGATGAACAAAGAGTTCAGTATTGGGGACCATGTTTACCTCAGGGTGAAAGAAAAGAAAAGTTCCTTGAAGCTTGGGAGTTGTGTCAAGATGTCTCCTAGATACTGTGGGTCGTTTGAAGTGCTTGAAAGAATAGGACCAGTTGCATATAGACTTGCATTTCTTGCTAGCACTAGGGATCATAATGTCTTTCATGTTTCCTTGCTTAAGAAATATGTACATGATCCTAACCATGTAATAAATTAGGATGTGATGCAGGAGGAACCAGAGGAAGAGTTCCAAATCAAGCTTATGCGCATCCTTGCCAGAAAGGTCACAATGCTCCGGAATTGAGCAATACGATAGGTAAAGGTGCAATGGGAGCACTACGGTCTTGAAGAAGCTACGTGGGATTTGGAGGATGCCATGTGATTGGCACATCTATTTTTGTTCAATTCTACGGATTGCTAAGGGCAATACCAACAAAGAATTTTTTTTCAATGTTGTAAAGCACTGAGGACAGTGTTGTTGAAGGGGGAGGGGAATGTAACACCCCAATTTTGACCTCGTTTGCATTTAAATAATATGATGTAAATAATCATGGTGTGGAGTTCAAGGAAAAATCCCCACCATCGATTTAGTGTTTATGTTTCGGCGATTAAGATTTAGGCCAATGGTGTTTTTATGCTAGTTGAACGTTATAAGTTTGGACATCATGTTAAAATTTGAAATTTTCATTAAAATCCTACAACCAGCTATGTCAATGAAACAAAATGAGATAGGGGCATGATTTTTCCTAAGGATAAGGGGGCGATTCGAAGAGTGGGAAGAAATTCGAAATGGGAAGAGCACCATTTCTGGAAAAAACTTTTTTAAATTTTCTATGGAAAGAAAACACCAAGAAAAAGAAACAGCTTCCTTTCCCTCATGCAGCCGTGTTTCACCTTCCCCTCACGATTTGGACTATGTTGAAATTTTTTGGCAAGAAAAACCGCTCCAAGTCTTGATCCTTCTTGAAGTTTCATTTTCTGTGATTTTTTTTCCTTTTTATGGTTTTCATGTTTGTTAGTCATTTCCTGAATGAGAATGCCCAGAATCTGATTTGTTGTTTTTAATTGAACGACCAACAAACTATTTCATTTTTGGTAATTTTAGTAGTCGGCCTGGCTCAGGAAATGCTCAGAAATTTGTAATTGATGTGTGTGTGTATTCCTTGGCTTCTGTTACATTTTTTTAATCCTAGAACTGATATCATTGTGTGTACATCCTCATTCAACATCTGAACTAATTTGGGGAATGGAAATGGAGTCTGTACTTTCTTGATAAACCTAGTGTTTGAATGAACCTCACAGGCCAATCTAGAGGGTTGGTTTTCTTCTTTGCATACCCTGAATAACATTAGAAGGGAAGGCATGGACTGAGCGACTGTGTAGAAGAGAAGGGGATGCTTCCTTGTGTTCGGTGTGCAAATCTTTAGAAGTCAGGATAGATCCAATGTAGGTTTCCATAGCTCTGGGATTGAGCTCACTAGTTAGCAGTCAGTCTTTCCACCTCCCTGGTAGCCTAATAAACCCAACTAAAAGCATGGCTTCGCTGGTAGCCTGATAAACCCATCTGTTGGTTTGGTTGTGTCTCATGTGAATTTTGGCTAATTGTAAACCACTCCCTATGTAAGTATGATAAACCCAACTGGAAGGATGGCTTGGCTTTCCTAGTAGCCTAATAAACCCATTTGTTGGCTTGGATGTGACTTGTATAAACTTTGGCTATGAGTAAATAACTTCCTGTGTAAGCCTAATAAACCCAACTGTGTTGTCTTGGCTGAGTTTTATTGTATCCTTGTCTATGGGGAAGTTTTCTAGTGTTCCTTATTCCTTGAGGAAATCATACCCAACTCAGGGGTGGCATTGTTGTTGAGAGATTGATGACCACACTAGCCTATCGTTGGGTGGAATGTTACAGCGACATAGCTGGTTGCGGGACAAGCTTCTGATAAAGATAAGTATTTCTTGTGTTTCAATCCCTACAGTTCTACATGTTTATAAATGAATATGAATATGATAAATGCTTGAATGGAATGTATTTGATGAAGGTGTATATTTCATGAATGATGTATATGTGTATGTAATTTTATTTCAATGAATATTCTAAGTTGTTATGAAGTTAGATCGGCTGAATTGGTGATGGCACGGATGTTGGAAATCAATTTTATACTTAGAAGTTTTCATTAGCAGATCGAAATTCCATAGATTTAACCTTTCCGCAACTTGCAGGATGTGAGATGAAAAAAATTTCTTTAGAAATTTCGATCTCCACATTTTGCCTTCCACATTCTCTTTTCCGCAACTTGCAGGATGCGGGATGCAGAATGTGGAAAATTTGTTTTGCGAAATCTACTTTTCGCAATTTTATTTCTATAATTGCGGGATGCTGGATGCGGAAAAGTTCTTTGGAAATTTTTATTTCGGCATTTTCCTTTCCACAATTTGTGAGATGCGGGATGTGGGATGCAGAAATGTCGTTTGGAGAAATCTGATTTCCACAATTTGCTGGATGCAGAAATCACTTATGGTAAATTTTGATTTCTGCAACTTGATCTCAGTAACGGTTGTTCCGCATGCAGGATGTAGGATGTAGAATGAGGCATGTGGGATGCAGAGTGCAAGAGTGAAATTTTGATATGTTTTCGATTATGCAAGTGAAGCTCTCCGAACCGTTGATTTTCTGTGGGATGATTCTCCACCGTTCAATCTCTCTGTGATTGGGGAAGCTAAAGAGTTATAAATGATCTAAATCAGAATGTTAGCAAGAGAAATTCTTGCTTGTGTATATCTTTAAGAAAAAAGAATCGAGAATCATCATACACATGCAGAATCAGAGATATGTAACTCAGGTAGAAGAGTTGGGTCGTGTTCTCTCCTCCGAGGTGGGAGGGGACATGACAATGTCTTTGGAACTTGTTCTATTTATGGGCATGTACCGAACATTTGTGAAAAAAACTACCCTAGCATTTAAAAATGTGTTTGGCACATTAATGTGAAAAAGGAAAACTATGGCACGAAAATACCATCCAAAAAAAGAATTTCACTCTTATTAATTTCATTCTTATTAATTTCATTCTTTTTCTCATGAAATGGCTTTAATAGTATGCAAGCTAAGGAATAAAAGAAGATTTGAAGGGATTCTAACTTGTTCATTTATCCAATAGTATCATTCAATAGGGAAGTGCCATCCAAAAAGAAAATTCACTTTCACTCTCAAGAACTGGTTTTAAACAATTTGCAAGTTAAGGAATAAACCATATTTAAAGAGATCCTAAGTTTTTCATTTCTCCAATAGTAGCATTCTTGAGTGGACACAATAGGAGATCCTGCATGTAGTTTTTCAACTCTACGTATGTTTCAAATTCTAAGCTGAGTCCATTGTCAGGAGCGTGGTGTCTCAATGGAAACTAGGTTACTTCTTATTGATAAATAGTTGTTTCCATCCATTTTTTGGTTTGGCCAACAATTAGTTTTTTCTTTTAGGGAATGTATTATTGGTTTCTAGGATTTGCATAATATTAACCCATCATCTTTGTTTAGATCATTTGTGTGTTTTTCAATCTTAATGGCTTCTCTTATTTTCCTCTTGTTGTAATGATCTTCTAGGGCTATGACTTTTGCATCCTCCATGAGTATTTGGTGTTTAGTTTTTACAGACTGTTCTGCCATTCCTGATTTCTTTCTCTCATGTTTTATATCCGCACAATTTTCTTTTAGTCTTACTTGTATAGATCGTCCAGACTCACCTATGTATACATCATCACAAGAGCAAGGTACTAGGTAGACACCCTCCTTTTGCATGGGGTTGACCTTATCTTTTTCTTTATCTAAAATGTTTCTTAGTGAATTTGGAGGATGAAAAACTATTTTGATTTGTTTGCTTTTTAACACATTAGAAATATTTTCATAAGTACCATGAATGTAAGGAATAATGGCTAACTTAGAGTAGTCTTCCTTTTGTTTTTTATCTTTATTTGTTGATTCTTGAGCTACTTTGAAGGCCTTTTTTATGTCTTTTGTATTGTACACATTATTTTGAAATACCTTTGATAGGTGTTCTAATTCATCATTAAGATGTTCTTTAGCACATATACTTATTGCTCGAGTGGCAAGGGTTGTGAGGATGCCTATTTTCTTAGAGGGATGATGATGTGACATGGCATGTAGGTATCGATCTGTGTGGGTTTTTTATGGTAGACTTGATGGGAGAGGGAGCCATCACCTTTTTTTCTTAATGAGGACATCTAGAAAGGAAAGGTTGTCATTCTCTTGGAGTTCCATACTGAATTTTATGTGGTTTGATCAGCTATTTAGGTGTGTGAATAATTTGGCTATATTCTCCTTGCCATGAGGCCATATAAAATTTGTATCATCTACATATCTTCTCCATTGTCTAGGTTTTTGTGGATATGAATCAATGGATTTATTTTCAAAGAGCTCCATGTATATGTTTTCTACTATTGGGGATAGCAGAGATCCCATTTCCACTCCATCTATTTGTTGATATATTATTCCACAGAAAGAGAAGTAGGTAGATTTAAGACAAATTATTACAAGGTTTGCAGTTTCATCATTTGTAAGCTCCTTTATTATTTCGATTGCTTCTATCACAGGTACCTTTGTGTATAAGGATACCACATCAAAGCTTTCTATAATGTCATCTTTGGTTAAGTGTAAGTTCTTTATCTCATTTATGAAGGAGGATGAGTCCTTGATATAGGAGAATGTGTTCCCGGTTAGTGGTTTTAGGGTTTTTGCAAGGTATTTAGCTAATTGATAGGTGGGTGATTCTATGGTATTGACTATGGGTCTTAATGGCACTCCATTATTATGGATTTTAGGCAGTCCGTAAATCCTAGGTATAATCAGATTCTTTGGGTAAAGATTCTTCTTGGCTGCGTCATCCAATGAGGATTTATCTAAGGCTTTCTTGAGTTCATTTGTTATTTTTGTAGTTGGGTCTTTACCTAATTCTTTGTAGCAGTCGCTATTTGTTATGTGTTGGTGCATTTTCACTTCATATTCTATGGTGTCCATAGCCACAGTTGCATTTCCCTTATCAGATTTTATTATCATGATCTTAGTATTCATTCTTAACTCCTTTAATGTTGTAGCTTCCTCTTTGCTGATGTTAGGTTTGGGAGGTTTTACATTTTTAAAAAATTTTATGCATCTTTGTCTTGTATCTATGGCCTCATTCTGAGGAAGGACAGAGATGGAGTCTTCTATTCTGCATATGAAGTCTTCTATCGGTATTCTTCTGGGCTCAATTGTGAAATTTATGCCTCTGTCAAGTATTTCAACCATGTCATTGTTTAGGGAGTGGTTCGACAAGTTCACCACATTTTTACCATCCTCTTTGTCATGTTTTTCGCTAGAGCGTTGTTGATTTTTATTGAGATTATGCACTAGTTTTTAAAACTTTTTTGTCATTTCTTTGTTCTTCCTATTTCTAGCCACTTCTATTCACATGGTCATGCTATAATGGATGCACAACCACAGATCTGGTTGGATCTATTACAGCTGCAACAATATCATTTTTTTTTTAAGTTTTGGACCCTCCTTTTAATTTTGTCTTGCCTGGATTTGCCTCTAATTGATGAACTTTGTTGTCCTCTGCTACAAATTTCGATCTTTGAGTTTAAATTGATGTAAATTGTTGAATGATTATATTTGTCTGCTGCTGTTTTGAATTATGGATGATTTTCTTTTTAGCTATCAGAAGCTTATCGAAATTTGAATCGAGGCCGTAGTTTTCTATGCAGCCACCGTTGCGGAAACTCAATAACAAATGGCCTGATCCAAAACCTTGTTTTTCACTGACACTTTTTTCATTTTATGTTCATATCGGTGTTTTTCGTCTCATCACCGTCAGAGCATAAGTCCTTTGTGTGACCGCTATTTCAGATGGCAGATTGCAAGCACTCCGACGGAATCCTTTATCTTTGTCGATCCCGCGAGGTCTTTGTTTTGCTCGTTTCACTATCGAAACCGTGTTATACATTTCATAAGGGGATTAGTATTTGGGTTTTCCGATTGCCAATGTTTTTGGTTTCCATGGAGTCTATAGTCTATTTGAATCGTGCCATTACGGCTCCAGAGCGGACTAACCATCTTACATGTAGTTTTTCTTTTCGCCGATGGTTTGTTCTAGTTTTCTCCGACGTTTACTGGTCTGAGAAACTTTTGGTCCATGTGACTTTCACTGTCGGGGCTCCTATTTGAACTAGTCATCTAATGATATAGTGGTTCTGAGGTCAGAAGCTATAGCTTAGTGTTTATTTTGCAGACCTTTTTTTTTGTGCCACAAAACCCATAGTATGTCCGTCGCACGCCATTGTGGCTCCTCTTTGGTTTAACCACCCGATGCCTAGTTGTTATGTTGTTCGATATAGTATTTTTCTCACCGACTTGTTTTTAACTGAGGTCTATATATTGGGTTGGTTATTATTTTATTCTTACCCTTGTGACTTCACGTCTTCCTCAATCCTTGCTGTCGAATTGTGCATCTGTGCTTAGCTGTCCGGACTCCGTTCATTCGAAGCGTTGCCATGGATTTTTCAGGCCATCCCATCAACTGCATCTCATTTTCCAAGTAGGCCAACCATAGTTTTACTTTCTTTGAGTTTACTGGGTGTTTTAGAAACTAGCATTTTGTCCTCTGGTTAGAGGTTCCCGTCGTTTGGTAGTTGGTCATCTAAGTATGATTTGTATCATTATGGTGTGGGGTAGTAGTTAGTTTCAAGAGCATTTATAGTGGGGGGTTTTTGTTTCTTGAGTTGGTGTGAGCCATTATGGAGGTTCGAGCCCGGTCCGAATGTTTAGGAGGTCGGTACAGACAAGCGTTATGCTGTCTGCGCCGATTTTTGTGGAATTGATTATGGCCATCCGAGGTGAGGTTTTTTCCCAGTTTCATTCCTGTCGTAGACAGTTGCCCTATTTTCCTAACACCGCAGGGTTTGTTTCGTCCATTTCGATTACTATATGGGGATGTTTTTATTTGGGCAAGAAATTGGATTGCATTTTGATGCATTTTGTCAATCACGATTACTGTTAGTTACAGACAGACTTAGGATTTTTCAGACTTAGCAATTTTTATAAGTTTTCTTGCTATTTATTCTTGATTTTGCATTTGCATTCTGATAGTTTTAGCTGTTGCGAATATGGAAGAGGTAAATGTTTATAGAGTTTTTCTTTATTCTTCGAATACTGATTAAAAGTTGAAATAGCCTAAATGCATTTGGTTTATGACAGGGAAACTTCTTCAAAGGAGATATGTCTAAAAGACAAAAGAAGAAGGCTCCTATTGTTGAGGGAGAACCTGATCTAGAGATAATTACTAAGGTAGAATATATCTATGAGGATACTAGAGCTACCACTGGGGTAGAGCCAGACTATAAGTGGGGTGAGATATATCGAATGATTTTAAATCAAGAAGTGCCTAATGTAGGGTTTAAAGAACTAACCATATACGCCAACATTGAGAAGTTAGCTCTTATGAAGGTAGCTACAAGACCTGAGCTGTTTCCATGCTTAGAGGTGATTAGTTGGATTCTACCCAAGGCCGATGTGACCACAATTATTTTAGCCAATACTGCCAAACAGGGATATGCTGCCTATAGTCCTGGTTATGTCTCATTGGCATATCACCTACCCCCAGCGCAGGTTTACCTAACTAAATATTGGTTGAAAGAAATAAACTTGGACCTGGTTGAAATAGTGAATATGATGATGATATCTGGGAGCAAATTTCGAACCAGGCCATCAGGAGAGTATGACACAGCCACTCTCATGACTGCTTATATAATTATAGCATTGATGTTGAACAGAGTTTTTGGGAGAGCCCATGGTAACAGTTTCAATTTGGGTTGGGTTCCCATTAATTTCTATGTGGCCACCTAGGGGACTATATTCAATTGGGCTAATATTGTCTCCAATAGGCTCTCAGCTTGTATATATTCAGCTTTGGGAGGGGTGTCTCAGAAGAAGTTTGAATTATATATGAGCTCCATCTTAATAGACTGTATATTGTGTACCCAGCCATTTCTATCCTTAAGATGTATTTGGGATAGGGACAAAACCCCTGTGTACATTGCATACAAAATATTTTGGGCACACAAGTATTACAACCACTATAAGGAGATATGTGAACATTTTAGTATGCCTTTCTACACTTTGATCTTCCTAACAAAATGCAATTATATGTCTGAGGAGGCATTTAAAGTCATCAAGGAGAATGCAAATTATTATTTGATTGAAGAGGGGATGTACATTAGGATGTATGGTTGCTTTAGGGCACCTTCTTTGCTCCCCAAGTATGCCACTGATTATGTGGTGCACAAAGAAGTAGTTAGGTAGGTTTACCTAGATGGTGTAGGCAGCTTCCTGTTTGAACATAAGAAGGTATCCTATCCTACCATACCTTTTAGGCTGGGAAATTACAAATTTTCCAAGGTCAAACTAACTGCTGAATTTGTACAAGAGTTGGAGCAGTTTCATTTTGGGGAGATGAGCTTCCATAGAATGACTCCCAAAAGAAGGTTGCATAGCATTGCAAAGAATCAAATGTTCACTTTGAATATGCAAACTTTTGGGATAAAGATGAATACATCTTCAGGAATGCAAGGAATATGATTGCATTGAAGAGGAGGTTTAAATAGAAGATCACCATTAAAGGTGGTAAGGGCCAAACTACACAGAAGAAAGATGAAGAAGAGGAGGCCAGGAAAAGGGAAGAGGATGATAGGAGACTAGCATAGGAGGTAGAAAGTTGGCTTAAGATTGAATAAAAGGAATGAAAGAAAGCTGAACAAGAAGCAACAAAGAGTGCAAAGGAAGCTGCAAAGAAGGCAGAAGAAGAAAGAAAGAAGAAGGAAGATGAAGAGATGAAGAAGAAACAAAAGGAATCTAAAGGTCTGAGGCTGACAGGATCTACAATAGACTAGCAAAATACTGACCCAATAGACATTCAAGAAGTACAGGATCAGACAGATCAGGGGCAGGGACAAGATAATCCTGATTGCCAGGAGCCTGCTGCAACTTCTGGCAGCAATATAGGACAATTTGTTTTTTTTAATTGAATCTGACACCTTTTGTGCAGAAGAAAGGAGAAGAAGTCCCAAATTTTAGCCCCATTTTTTATGACAAAGAGAAAAAGAGGATTGTCAAAAGGACCGAGAGAAAAGTTGAAACAGGAGGACAATCGGGCATGATGGTCACTAATAAAACTTTGGTGTATGGGAGAGATAAAGATCCTCAACTGACAGCTAGAGCTGGAGTGGCATTAATATGGGCCACTAAGGACAATGTATATAAACTCATGATAGACCTTGAGCAATCAAGGAAAATTGCTGCACAACTAAAGGATACTCTAAGAAAGGGGAGGGATGAAGGTAACACGCTAAAGAGAAAGTTTGAAGATATGCATAATGAAATGAGAACTTCAAAGGCTGAACTCCAAACTCTACAGGAAAGCAATATGGCCTTGGAAAACTTAGTAGAAAGGAATGAGAAAAATGCTCAGAACAGTTTGGCAGAAATACAGAGGTTATAGCAAGAGTATCAGGTGTTGAAGACAGAAAAGGATGACCTCAAAACAACGTATGAAACTCTTAGTGCAGAAAAGGACTAGCTGTAGAGCAAAGTTGTGTTGTTGGAAGCATAGAGGGCCACCATGGAGGAGAAAGAAAAGCAATTCCAAGTGCAGGTAGCAGATTTTTAAGGATAGATTGTTTGATTAGCAACATCACTGAAGGATGCCAGTGAGCAGAAAACTAACATCTAGCCTCTAAAGGAGCATGTCCTAACCCAACGAAGAAGAATGCACCAGCTGCAGTTTTCTATTAAAGAGGAAGGATGTAAATTCTTGCAGATAGATAACATATTGGAGTAAATCTTGGACACTACCTCATATTTTGTAGATAGGTATCAGGACATTTTAGAAGTCCTGACTGGAAGGATAGTAAGGATAGAGACCAATGAAGAAATTCTTTTAGATTTACCAGCGAAATATCAACATAGCTTAAAGAAGGATTACGATTTGTTAGAATTTGCAATAAATATAGCAGAGGAGTTCAAGAAGGCTGTGAAGAAAATAAGAGGAGCTTGTACTGAATACTATAGAAGGGTGTTGGTCACCTACAATAGATGCCAAGTTGTTGTTGAACAAAGATTAGATGCATTACCAGAGCATGAGCTATTCATATAAATGCTACAGAGCAGGTATCAGGAGGATGAGCAAAAGATACAACAAGTCAAGGACTTGGATGACAAGATCCTGAAAGATGTAGTAGCTCATACAGCAGTTAGCATTCATTTACTTGAAGATCAATTGCGTTTAATCCCAACCAGAATTGAGGTGCTCAAAAATTAGGATGCAAAATATGAAATAAAAATTTGATTTCTTGAACCTTCAGACTTCGAAAGCATAGCAGCAGAGGCCCAAGCATGGGAAAAGTTCCTAAATGATCAAGCGGGGCCCTCATCATAAAGTGCTTTATTAAATTTTGTTTTAAATGTAAAATATTGTATAATGTATGAGCACTCACTAGTGGACAAATTTTGGGAATGGAAACATTGGGAATCCCAAGAGTCACTTTGGGGCAGCCCAAAAGTTTTTCCTTTTTGTATAAGTATAGGAGAGTTAGATAGAGAGAGGGACTTTTTCCCAGTTAGATTTGTGAAGAAATATTGTAAGAAGAACTATTTCCTTTTGCAATAGATAATTACAATTTGCATGTTGGAGAAAGCTTGGTGGAATGTTCAAATGTTGTGCTATGGATTTGTTGAAGAGAATACAAGAAGAAAGACCATCATGTATTGGAAGACTCAGTGTTGGTTGGAGATTTGGAAGAACTTGTAGAAACAACTTTATAGGAAGCTGTTCATCCTTTGAATCAAGTGGGCCCAAAAAAACCTAATTGTTCACCTATTGATACTCCTGTTCATTCACCACCTCACTCTCCACTCAAACTCATGGAAGGCGTAAATGAAAATCAGCCACCTAACCCACCAAATCCACCACCTGCTTGGAAATCCAGATCACCTTTAAACCTAACACCTCCTTTGCATGAGTTACCTTAGGATTTTGAGAAAATTCTGCCCAAATTTGACCCAAGTGAAAATATTTTAGTAGATGATCACTTGCAAAGATTTTACTTGGCCATAGAAGGATTAAGGGCTCAAGAACATGAAGATGTAGTCTACAGACTTTTTCCACATACCTTGAAAGGGGCAGCAGCTTCATGGTATTTTGTTCTACTCGCAAACTCAATCCTAGATTGGGATACTTTTGAAAGAATATTCAGAAATAAATATGCAGCCTAGAAAATGCATGCAACACTACTGAAATGGTTGTGTGCTTTGAAGAAAGAAAGAAAAGAAAAGGTGCACAGTTTCACTCAAAGTTTTGCCGCTTATCTTCAGAATTTTTATGCAGCTAATAAACCCTTTGATAAAGTTCTAATTGAGTATTATACTTCAGCCTTAGGGCCTGACTTGGCCATGTTTTCCAAGGCACAAGTTAAACCTAAATTATCAGATACTTATGAAGAAACTGAGAGAGTAGAAGCTAAAAAAGAAAGCATAGAAGATTATCTTGAGAAGTCAGGAGAGAAAACTTTTGGGAAGAAATACTTATTACTGTCTAAGCCTAAGGAGGAGCATTCACATGACTATGAAGGGATGGTAAAGATGATGCATAAACTATCTAACAGAATAATAGATTTGGAAAAGGAGAAGGAAGCTCAGAAAGCATACAAGCCTTACTATAAGAGAAGAGAGGACAACAATCAATCCAAAACTCCCCCACATAGTCTTGCATCAATGAACTTAACGGAGGTAGGTATGGATAACTTCTGCACTTTTCACCAGTAGCCCCACTCTGAAAAAAATTGCCCTCAATGGATAAATTCAATGACATTAGTAATGAATCAGCTATTGGATTCTAAACTAATAGAAGCTGATGGTGAGGAGGAGAAGGGTAATAAATCCACAGATAAACAAGAAGAGAATGCTCTAGTGGTATGGGACTGTGTCTCAATTTTTGATACAGAACATGAGGGTACTCTGAAACAGGAGGAGATATCAGAAACAACTATGACAACAAGAAGCCAATATTTGTTAAATAAAGATAATTCAATACTTCCAAAGATTGAGAAATTTCAAGACAATATGAAGAAATTACAGAAGAACAACACATATGAGGAAATACCTAAATTTATTATCAGTAGTCAATATCTGAAACGTGTCAACATTGAAGACAAAGTGGGTAATGTCAAAGAAGATCTCAAAGTACTGTTGTAAAGGAAAGTATCCTATGGCTAGGGTTTAAGAGGCCATCAACATACTGGGGTTGAAAGAGAGATGCATAATGTTCAGCAAGCATATATAAGTAAGTTTCAGAGATAAGAAAGGTCCACACCTGACTCACTGAAGGCTGGTCCAAGCTTTCTCTTCAATCCTTTTATTGCTCCTCTCGCTCCAAGAGACCTGCAAAACAAGTTATACCTTCCTCAAACCATTATGACCACATATAAAGAAATGATAATCAAATAAATCTGAAATAATAATCTGAATAACATCATCATATGATCATAAACAGAGATTCAATCACACATTGAACAATGATTTGGGAAGAACAAGGACATCACATCTTTATTAATCTTGAAAACAAGTACAAGTATACCTTCTCTTCAAGTTTGGCACCTCACGAAACCTTGATTCGGGTCTGCTGCTTCTCTTCTCCAAGGAACTTAGCCTCCAAGCTCTGCAACACAAGGAGAATGCTTCTAGGGAAAAGGTGTGGGAAAAGAGAGTCCCGATTCCTCCAGCATAAGGATGCAAAAATTCAAGTCCCCTCTCATGGACCTCCCTACCTCTATTTATATGGTTAAGGAAGAGTTAGGGGCGAAGACAAAGTGGTTACAACTGAAGAAGTCAGTTGCATAACTACCCAAACTAATCCAAAAGGCATGTTTTTATTTTTAAATGTCAAGGGACATATTCGCGGGTATGCAAGAGAGAAACTCGTGTATCATTCGCGGGTTTGCCTTAAGGAAAGTCGTGAATACACAAAAAACGAATTTTTAGGGTATTTCTCGGCATTTTCAGACTTTGGTGTCTTCTGGAAAGTTTTAGCTAACTGAAATACATTTCCAACGATATAGAGATGGGGTCAAACAGAGTTAAAGAACTCAAGATATGGTTCATCCAAGATAGGTGTTTTTTCAGTGACTTTCATGAAGTGTCGTCATGGAAGTGTCAACATGCGACGAAATCATGGGAAAGTGGTCACACGAAGAGATGTGTAATTTTGAGCTATAACAGATGCCCCCTAATGTGTGAGTTTAGAGGGGAAGATGATAGCCAAAATACATTATAAAGGAAACAGCTGAGTATGGAGAGAGCAGAGAATCCAAGATCAAAAGGCTCAAACAAAGGTACCTGTAAGAGAGATAAATGTCAGAAAAATTGATCTCTGGGACATACAAGTCCATATACAAAACATCGCCATAAAGATACAGGCAGATCCAACATAGGTATAACTGATGAAACTATCATGGTCGCTCAATATGCAAAAAGGTGCCATATCAAACCTAAAGGAGCCATGGCCACAAGTGAACAAGGTGGATCCATACTCAATAATCAATCATAGCCACAAAAATACATGGTGGATCTATGTCTCAGCAAAATGTCATATAAAATGTAACAAGGTCTTGCGCAACTCAGGCAATAGCAAAAAATAATGATGCTACTGTCAGCCCAAGGTCTTCAATCCAAACCGCCGAAAAAAAAGGTACGAATCCTAACCATGTGAATAAAAGAGTTGAATTCAAACATGGAGGAAACCGTTTGATTACCGGTCACTAACGAGAAATGTTAACAAACGCGAGGGAAACCACCATTAATGAAAATGGTCCCCAAGGTAACTAGTACATTCTAACAAGTGTGATTACAAGGACTTGAAGTCGAACACTTGAAGAATCCATCGAGTAGGAGACATTAAGGTATTCCCACTACCCAATAGCGAGGAAAATTGCCATTGATGACAACAATCCCCAAGGTACTGTCATAAAACTCTAAATCTCATCCCCAGAGCAAGATGTGTTGCAGTCGATAGGAAGAGATCCATTGGAAGGAAGGCATTAAGGCATCCTTCATCATCCAACTTGAGTTAATTCAAAGACTAATTGGATCAGGAATTGGTACTGAATTTCATGACAAGGAAACGCCGAAGACATAATGTAATGAACTGATACCAGGGAATGGCCGACACAGAAGGTCAGGCAACTGCAGAATGGCCGACAAAGGTTTAATCTGTGAACAGTGAGCACGACACAAAAAGTGATTTAGGCAGCTTTTGACACAAAAGGGACCAACGAAACAAATCTACAATGTAGGAGACATTAACAGATTCCCCATATAATTGGAAAAAAGACCAACTGGAGGAGTAAGAAACTCTGAATCAGGATAAGGTCAACAAATACTAGGACCCAACTGTGGATAGACTCAAAACTGGTGCTTTGTTCCAGGAAACAAGACTTGCTGCCATGATGTAAAAAACATGTGAATGAACTTCCCTTCCCCTCTTTCTTGTAAACGTTTAACGAGTCCAAGAAAGCAAACTTGGGACCATCTTCATTTTTGGAAAGCTCAAAGAAAAGAAAGAAGAATGCTTGATAAAGCACTAATTCATGGATTTTACGAGCCTGAACTAGTACATGCTCGACAGTGTTTTCATAGTTTAGAGAGTCTGAAAACTCCAAAGAAGACTCCAAGGGGGTCCTTTTTTGTACAATTTAGTCTCCTGAGGCCGAAAAAGTATAAAACAAACCAAAGAATAACTCTCTTTACTTCCGAAGAAGAAAAGGCACACCTTTTTCGTACTTAGTCAGGAAGGTCCGAAAAAGGTTAAATTACCACCTACCCAATGCTCCTTCAAAAGCAGCATATAGCCTAAGTTTTACGAGTGTGAAGGAAGGCAAGATCACTCGGAAATATCTATTTGATTACGAGAAATGGGGCTTACAACAATAAACTCGATGCTTTGTTCTTTAGGGTTTAACGAGCATGACAAAGACATAAAGTACACTCGGAATTTTTTTCATGTTTTGGTCCAGAGCATGAAAAAGAGAAAACTAAGCTCATACCGGGGGTTCCTTTTCCGTAAGTTTAATCCCTCAGGTCTGGAAAAGAGATAAAACTATGGCTGAGAATACTCTTCTCAATTCAAATAGAAAAGAGAGTATTCCTTTCTCGTATTATTCCACATGGTCCGAGAAAGAGATAACCTACCACCAATGTGGATGCCCATTCACATATTCTTAATGAGCTTGAATGGACAAGTTTACTCAGTAGTCAAGTCTATTTTGAGGAGTCAGACTTGGGCCTAAAGAAACTCAAAATCTTTCCCGTGAAGTTTTAACGATTCTGAAAAAGTCAACTCATGGCCTCCTTACTGTTTTTAACGAGCTCGAAGGAGAGCAAAAAGAATGCTCTAAATGTGAGGAGACAAGTGTCATAGACAGGTGAAACTAGTTCCAAGCGCAAGGAAGAAACCTATGCATAATGCAAGGAAAGCGAGCAAGATAAGGACACTTGGGGAACGTCTCCTCAAGGTAAAGGGTGTCAAGTTGCAAAGGAAAAATGATACAAGGCTGAGTGATGATCAGAACAAAGATGAGGGCTTATACAACGAGATAAAATCGTGGAATCTGGCATCAGGCTCAAAAGCGCGAGCAGGACACATGCAAATGCAATTACGAATTGAACAACGAGGTGAGGCCAGTAAACAGTTGTGAATCCAACTAAGAATCCTATCTCCAAGAAACAACAACATCAGAATCATATTCAAAAGAAACGATCCGATGCAAGTCACTTTGGCAGAAACACATGTGACTTTTCTATCTTCTACAAAAGGTAAAGTCAAGGCAGAATAAACCGAAGAAGATTCTATAGGACCAAGGCTCGAGGGTTTATAATCAGTAATATCAACCTCAGAAGGAGAGAAAAAATCAACAAGGGAGATAGAGTCTATAGGAACAAACTCAATATCACAGGAGTTGAAAAATTCATAAGAAAAATCAAACTCATCAGGATCACTGACTTGCTGTTCGAAGGGAGAGTCCAAAGACTCAACAAGACCAACATAAGAAGACCGATCCATGGGAAAATTAGGCTTACTAAGCGAATCAGGGTTAGACTTAGTCACAATTGAAACAACATCCAAAAGAAGGTCAAACTATATCAAAGACTCTAGGAAAACTTCATCCGAAGGAAGGTGAGCATCCGAAATAGGGCACATGTCTAAAATTTCAAATGGATTGACAGAGTGGAGATTAGGCCCCATAGTCTGTATAGGATGACTCACCTATTCAACTACTGTGACCAAGTCCCGAGAAGGTAAGCATGAAAATAGAGGCTACTTCTCAGTAGCAATTGAACACAAAGGACAAAAGGCCATATAGTTCACCTGTGGTGGGGTAGTGTCTACAGAAACACTAGGAATCAATAAAGGAAAGACCTGGGCTCTAGTTAGGTCAGGAGAAGGATCAAGAAAATCCAACTGATCGATAGTGACAATTTCTTCACCATGATTAAAGTACATCACACGAAAGAATGTTGACACCACATCTTGCGTGGCATAGACATAATCAGTCCAAGGAGCATATTGAAGTCCAAGGGGTCTTCTATCACCATGAAGTCAACTAAGACGGTCTTCCCACCCAAAGTAAAAGGTGTTTGAGAAAGAATTCCCAAGGCTATAAAAGTTCTTCTATCAAATTCCAGTAACTGACTAGCAGTCGACACAAGGTTGGGAGATCCCATGCCTCGCCAAGCACGAGTAGACAAGGTACTAACTGGGGCTCCTTCATCAACAATACAATGAGCGATCGTATAAGGTTCAACTTTGACCTTTATCTAGAAAGGTGCGTCAAAAGGAAGGCGCGGCTCAACTAGACTATCCCAGTCAAAGGAAGCAATCCGAGGGCTTGGTGGGGGTTGATCTAAAGCAAGTTCAGTGCCCCCTTATTCAATAAGTTCTGAACTGGCAGTGAAAAAAATGTGACTAGTAGACACTTCACTCTCCAAAGGAAGACTGGGGTTGATCGATACTGGAATCAATTCAACCGCTTCGTGAAAGTCACTCTCCAAAGGGAGAGTGGGATTGACCAAAGATGACATTGGTTCAATCACATTAGGATCACTCTCCAAAGGGAGAGTGGGATCGACCAAATCTGAGATTGATTCAACCACTTGATCAACCAAAGGTTGAGTAGGTTGTTGAGAAACTATAGGTTGTTCAAGAGAAGGAAAATATTGAGTCTTGGACCACACTCTTCACACCTTTGTGATAGCAGGGAATAGGTGAGTAAGATGATCTCCCTCGCATAGCATACAAGGGAACTTAAGTTTGCACTTCGAACGACCAGTTTTCTCAACAGTGTCAGCATGAGTAGCAGTGTATGACTGTTTTCTCTCAACATGACCTACAGAGGATGAGAGTTTTCCCCCAGCATGAACTACAGAGGCTAGGTGACTAGGTCCAACCTCACTAAGAGAGGTTGGTTGTTGAAAAGATTTAGAATGTTCAAAAAGGGGATGACCATGAAACCAGACTCTTTGCACCTCCGGGATAGAAGGGCATTTATAAGTAAGGTGGTCTCCCTCACAAAGCTTACAAGGAAACTTGGGCTTGTGTTTTGAATGGGTAGTCTTTTCAATAGTGTCAACATGACTCGCAGTGGCTAACATATCGTCTTCAGCCCACAGAGGCTGAGAGACCGCCCCCAGCATGACCTATAGAAGCTACGAGACTGGGTCCAACATGACTTGTAGAGGTTGGACAGGAACCACCAACATGAACAACAGAGGTTGAATGGTTAGGATCAACATGCTTTGTAGCAGTTGAGTGTGTGCCCCCAGCATGAACAATAGAGGCTGGGTGGATGGATCCAACATGAACAACAGAGGTTGGATGGGGAGGTTCAACTTGAAAAACAGAGGTTGAACAGGAGCCCTCAGGATGAACTGCAGAGGCTGAGTGACTGGATCCAACATGACCTGGAAAGCTTGGAAGGATCCCACTAGCATGAACAACAGAGGCTGGATGGATGGATCCAACATGACTTACAGAGGTTAGATGGGGAGGTTCAACTTGAACAACAAAGGTTGAACGGTTGTCCTCAGCATGAACCACAGAGGCTGAGTGACTGCATCTGACATGGCCTGGAAAGGTTGGAAGGATCCCACCGGCTTGATCAACAGAGGCTGGATGGTGAAGATCAACTTGACTTGTAGAGGTTGAGTGCTTAGAGCCAACATGACCTGCATAGGTTGGATAGGTTCCCCCAGCATGAACCACAGAGGCTGGGTGGTGAGGTTCAACTTTAATTGCAGAGGTTGAACGAGTGCCCCCTTGCTTATGTTTCTTCTTCCTATTCCTCCTTCTTTTACTCCTTTTAGACTGTCAGTTACTAGTATCAATACTTTCACCGCATGAGGTAGAAGGAGGAGGAGAATCAACTACAGGTGAAGGGGAAGCAGTGTTTTGATGCCCTTGATATAAGGAGCTTACTTGAGAAGCATTAGGATCATTCAGGATAGTTGTAGTGGAAAACAACCACACCGGTATCCCTAGGGTGAATCCAAGTAGATTCAGGGTGGCCATCAAGGGAACACCAACATTCCCCGTCAGAGGAATAGTACAAGGATTTCCCAGCATGGGGATCTCTTGGTTGATGTTCAAAGGGGTGTTAGCCATAGTTTAAAACCACGAGACAAAGTCTGAGGTTGATAGGAAACCAAAATTACAAAGCACACACCTAAAGGCACACTAAGTACAGACAAACCACACAGCACTCACTAAAAATTCCTAAAGACAAACAGACAAACAGGTATAAGATATACTTTCCAGAAGAAAGCTGATAGACAGTTACTTGGTGTCCCTGTAGATGTTCTTAGGCACAAGCAGAGGAATCACCCACCGCGCTCCCACACTTTCTACCGAGGTTACCTTCCAAGTTCGTCCAAGGTCAACCAGAAATAACCTTCCGGTGTACCTATGTATGAATCCTAGATGTCAAAGAGACTAAAGGCTACCTTAACTATATTGAAAGTCTGGGGAGACAGTTGCAAGCCTGATTTGTATGCATGGGCAGGGTAGCTAAGCCTGAAACCCTATCTAAGATAGAATTCCCAGATGCGTAAAAACTATGGTCTACGCTTTGACAAGAAATCGAAGGGTTATCTCCTCAGTCCAAGTCTCCACACGGCCTCGTGCTTAACTCCCATTTGAGAGGAGCTTCCCAGATACAATCAATGTAGAAAAGGATTTACCTAGTGATAGGCCAACTACGTTTGAATTTTAAACACTCGTGGAGAGTTGAAACTCCCTAATCCACAAGTCTAGCCTGAGATAGTTGGTGTATGACCCTATAAAATAAAACTTACTAATAATTTTTAAATTATATCGTTTATTTTAAGGGCTGTTTTTAGTCAGAGGGTAAATGGCATGAAACTTATGTGGTGTTTTGACTCAAAGTTGAAACAAAATGACTAAGAAAAGAGATATGAAATGCAAAAATCAACAACTATTCTCTTTATTTTTCAAATAGAAAACTTGAAAGCCAAAAAAGAACAATTTTTTTTATATTTTTTCAAAAACAATGACATGCCATGCAATCTAGACTAAAAAACCTAATCTACATGCATATAAAGAAAACATGTGTTTTTGTCTTTTTATTTTATAAATGCAAAAGAAAAAATAGCCTATCAACTAATGCAAGCAAGTACTGTAAGCAAAGCAAATAGACAACTACTCTACACCCCACAAACAAACCCTAGGTTTCCCTAAAGTTAGATATCAACCTCACTTGAAAAAGAAGGCTTACAAAGGTAAACAAGCCAACAAATCTTGAATGAAGAGACCGAGCAAATAAGACTGATATAAACAAAGGTCAAGAAGTCCCAAGTATCAATCTAAACCTACAAACAAAGGCTGCTCAGTACCTTGTCCAACAAGGTCAAGCCAAAGAAGGAGGTAGGGGGGGAAAGCAGCAAAAACAAATATGCGTTCTTTTTAATTTTCTTTTATAAATGCAAAAGAAAAACTACCTACAAACAAAAGTATGTAAATAACAAGAACAAAGCAAAAGGAACTTTGCTATATAACCACCAAACAAACTCTAGAATGCCCTAAAGCCAGTATAAACCCTACTTGGAAGGAAGGCTTTCATAAAAGACAAGTCAACTATTTTGTCATGGTGACGTTAACCAACAAAAGAAGAAGGAAACCAACACCAACAAGCTTCTGAACTCAAACAAAGATCACTAACAGAGGCTGACCAGAAACATAAGCCAAAAATCAAACCAAGCAAAGAAGGCAGGAGGAAGGAGCAAAGAACAAACCCTAATGCTATAAAAGGCTTACCACATAGATAAAGAACAACCAAAAGGGATGACACTAACTCCCTGGAGTCATGCACCTGCAGAGGACCCTAAAAGACCTACCATGCACCTAAAATGCACTATACTTTGAGTAAACTTGGATCTAATAAACTGTGTAAAAGCAACAAACTGAAGCAAACAGGCTGACAGAACCAACATACAACCAATAAAGGAAGGATAGGAACCCTATCTTGGGTGCATACAATGACAAAAACCACTGTAGACTTATAAAGGCAAGTGACAACCAGCCACTGTCAGAAGACAGACTGGAAAAACAGAGCTCAAGACCCTGATCACTGGTCTGGACAGAGACACTTCAACCAACAACCCAAATAGGCCAAACCACTTCAGCAGGCAAGCATAAAATAATCCAAGAAAAAGAGACTCAAAGGCTTTCGAAAAAGCATGAAGTGTGATCACCAAAGGTCTTCAGACAAGCTACACAACATTCATAAAGAAAATCCACTCACAAACAGAGATTACCCAAAGAAAGGAACAAGCAAACCTTAACTTAAAAAATCCCTACTTCCAGGCATATCCATGACTGTATAGAAGGGAAACCCATGGATGATCCATGACTTTCCAGTACAGCAACCTACGAATGAAAACCTGTATCCACGACTGTGCGGAAGAACAACTCGCGGATGGGTGGAAAAATCCCAAAAAAGGTCAAAAACTGCCTTAGGAAGGCAGGGGAGGTGTGCAATGAGACTTATAAAGTGTTCCTAAGTGGCAAGAAGGACCTGAAACAATGCAAAAGGCTGAAAGGAATAAAGAGAAACCCCAAATAGACAAGGCTCTCCCCAGTGGAGTCGCCAGTTCTGTTGTAAAGGAAAGTATCCTATGGCTAGGTTTTAAGAGGCCATCAACATACTGGGGTTGAAAGAGAGATGAATAATGTTCAGCAAGCATATATAAGCAAGTTTCATGGATAAGAAATGTCCACACCTGAATCACTGAAGGCTGGTCCAAGCTTTCTCTTCAATCCTCTTCTTGCTCCTCTCGCTCCAAGAGACTTGCAAAACAAGTTATACCTTCCTCAAACCATTATGACCACATATAAAGAAATGATAATCAAATAAATATGAAATAATAATCTGAATAACATCATCATATGATCATAAACAGAGATTCAATCACACATTGAACAATGATTTGGGAAGAAGAAGGACATCACATCTTTATTAATCTTTAAAACAAGTACAAGTATACCTTCTCTTCAAGTTTCGCACCTCACGAAACCTTGATCCGGGTCTGCTACTTCTCTTCTCCAAGGAACTCAGCCTCCAAGCTCTGCAACACAAGGAGAATGCTTCTATGGAAAATGTGTGGGAAAAGAGAGTCCCGATTCCTCCAGCATAAGGATGCAAAAATTCAAGTCCCCTCTCATGGACCTCCCTACCTCTATTTATATGGTTAAGGAAGACTTAGGGGTGAAGACAAAGTGGTTACAACTGAAGAAGTCGGTTTCATAACTACCCAAACTAATCCAAAAGGTGTGTTTTTATTTTTAAATGTCAATGGACATATTCGCGAGTATGCAAGAGAGAAACTCGCGTATCATTCGTGGGTTTGCCTTAAGGAAAGTCGCGAATACACAAAAAACGCATCTTTATGGTATTTCTGGGCATTTTCAGACTTTGGTGTCTTCTGTAAAGTTTTAGCTAACTAAACTACCTTTCCAACGGTGTATATATGAGGTCAAACAAAGTTACAATACTCAATATATGGGTCCTCCAAGATAGGTATTTTTTCAGTGACTTTCATGAAGTGTCGTCATGGAAGTGTCAACATGCGACGAAATCATGGGAAAGTGGTCACAGGAAGAGATGTGTCATTTTGAGCTATAACAAGTACCTGAATTACCAGAGGAGGATCTCCCCACTAACAACCAACATGTAGAAGAGATTGTTGAAGCAAGTGTGGGAGGTAAGATTAGGTTTAAAACCCCACCATTCCTCCTTACTTTGGAGATTTTAAACCATAAAGTGCAGTCAGTAAATGTTATGCCACTTGCAGTCTATAAAAATATTAATGGACAGCCTAAATCTACTACCTGGGAGGTTATTCAATTAGACAGGACCAATGTGAAAGTAGTCGGGGAAATAGAGGATGTTCTAATTTGTTTATATGCAAATAAAAATATATGTCAGTATATTGATATTATGGTAGAAGACATACCTGATGGTTATGGACTTATTTTGAATCAAGACTGGTCAGCACAACTAAATGGGTATTTTGCTTCAGATTGGTCACATTTGTGGTTGCCTCAAAAGGGAAGTCCAAATCAAATAAAAATATTAAGGGAGCCCTACATGAAGCACAATGTCACTCAAATGGAAGAAAAAAATGAAACAGTGAATTATGTGCTGGGAAATCATCTAATTGAGCTAGAACCAGGAGACTACCAGGTAGAAGAAGCCATCATTACATCAGACACCCATCCCAATCTCCTTCGATTTCCACAGGCTGATGAGATTGATTGTAAAGTAGTAGATATAATTTTTGACTCGGGTACAGTAGAATTAGGTAATGGTTAGGTTTTTCTAATTTAGTAGTCAAGCCTAACCCCTTAACTTACAAGTTGCTAGATTTATAGGGGTGGGCAAGGAACTGACTAGTTAGTGGTTTAGTTCTCAAATTTTATTTTTCTTGATGACCTTGTACATAAATAAATTGTTTTGGTTATTTATTTTGGTTTACTTTATTTCAGATTGCTTTTAGTTAAATTTTATTTGATTTCAATAAAAAGAAGCAAGCTTTTGGTTGCATGGAGAGCATCAAAGTTATGGATTAACAGAAATCCTTGGGTATAAGACTGTGTACTATTGTTTTATCTTATAGAATTTCTTCTAGTTAAGCAGTTTTCCTAAATGGCTATGAACACGTTGAAGGCCTGCTTAATCCCTGTAAAATAACTCAGGATCAAAAGGTCTGGAGTACTATTTCAAGGCTCCATCCATTTCACATCTAAAAATGTCCTAGGGGGTGACAACAAAAGACCCATGGAAAGGAATCAAGGTAAACATTATATTATATATAAATGATCCCATGCCAAGAATTGAAAGCCAAAAGGTGAATAAGAGTCAAAAATCTCCTAAGAAAGCAATATCTATCAAAACAAAAGTATTGAACCATATAAGTACAAAATTGCCAAAAGTTCTTCTCCGCCCATGAGTTGAAAATTAAATACATCTCTCACATAAAAGGACACTATGGATAGAGGAGCCTTAATAAAAAATTCAGAAAGAAATGCATGAGGAGGACTTAAAAGGAAAAAAGGTCCAAAAGCATAAAAAGTGCAAAATGGCATGGGAATGAGGAACAAATGAATATTTTTATTTGCCATATGTTACAATCCTGTGGCATCTAAGCTGAAAGCTACCTGAAGACAGAAGTAAAAAAATAAAAATCATCTTCCTGGCCTCAAAAGAGTTATCTTGAATTTGAAATCTTGGGTTCCATTTTCCTAAATATGGACTATCATCAATGATTAAAATTACATACATTTGCCATTTGGGAAATCCATACATCTATAAGAATTCAACATGTTGGTTTTATTGTTAAATAGTCTGTTACTTAAGGAAGAAGTTGTCCAGAGATCTGGGTTCACTAGGTAGTTGCCAATTGTTGTAGCTGCAACAATTTCCCAAATTTTTAAAAATTTTGGACCCTTCTTTTAATTTTGTCTTGCCTGGGTTTGCTTCTAATTGATGAACTTTGTTGTCCTCTGCTACAAATTTAGATCTTTGAGTTTAAATTGATGTAAATTGTTGAATGACTATCTTTGTCTGCTGATGTTTTGACTTATGGATGATTTTCTTTTTCACTGTCGGAAGCTTATCGAACTTTGAATCAGGGCCGTAGTTTTCTACACAGCCACCGTTGCGGAAGCTCAATGACAAATGGCCTGATCCAAAGCCTTGTTTTTCGCTGACGCATTTTTCATTTTATATTCATATCGGTGTTTTTTGTCTCATCACCGTCAGAGCATAAGTCCTTTGTGTGACCGTCGTTTGAGATGGCAGATTAGAAGCACTCCAAGGGAAGCCTTTATATTTTTCGATCCCACGGGGTCTTTGTTTTTGCTCATTTTGCTATCGGAACTATGTTAGACATTTGATCGGGGGATTATTCTTCTAGTTTTCCGATTGACGATGTTTTTGGTTGTCGCGGAGTCTGTAGTCTATTTGAATCCTGCCATTGCAGCTCTAGAGTGGACTAACCATCCGACATGAAGTTTTTCTTTTCGCTAATGGTTTGTTCTGGTTTTCTCCGATGTTTACTGGTCTATGAAACTTTTGGTCCATGTGACTTTCACTGTCGCGGCTCCTATTTGAACTAGAGATCTGATGCTATAGTGGTTATGAGGTCCGAAGCTGCGGTTTAGTGTTTATTTCGTAGACTTTTTTTTGTGTCGTGGAACCCATAGTATGTTCATCTCCCGTCGTTGCGGCTCCTCTTTGGTTTAACCGCCCGATGCTTAGTTGTTACGCTGCCTGATAGAATATTTTTTCCTACTGACTTGTTTTTCACCGAGGTCTATATATTGGGCTGGTTATTATTTTATTCTTACCCTTGTGAATTTGTGTCTGCCTCTGTCCTCGCTGTCGAACTGTGCATCCATGCTTAGCTGTCAGGACTCCATTCGTTCGAAGCATTTCCATGGATTTTTCAGCGCATCCCATCGATTGCATCTCGTTTTCCAGGTAGGCCAACCATAGTTCTCCTTTCTTTGAGTTTACTAGGTGTTTTAGGAACTAGGGTTTTGTCCTCTGGTTAGAGGTTCCTGCCATTTGGTAGTTGGTCGTCTAAGTCTAATTTGTATCCTTACGACGTGGGGTAGCAGTCAGTTTCACAAGCATTTAGAGTGGGGGGTTTTTGTTTCTTGATTTGGTGTGAGACGTTATGGATGTTCGAACCTGGTCCGAATGTTTAGGAGGTCGTTGCAGACAAGCATTACGCTGTCTGCACTAGTTTTTGTGGAATTGCTTATGGCCATCCAGAGTGGGGTTTTTTCCCAGTTTTCTTCCCGTCGTATACAATTTCCCTATTTTCCTGACGCAGGAGGGTTTGTTTTGTGCGTTTCGATTACTGTATGGGGATGTTTTTATTTGTGTGAGAAATTGGATTTCATTTTGATGCATTTTGTCAATCACGATTATTGTTAGTTGTAGACAGACTCAGGATTTTTCAGACTTAGCAATTTTCAAAATTTTTCTTGCTAGTTATTCCCAATTTTGCAGTTGCATTCTGATAGGTTTAACCGTTGTGAATATGGAAGAGGTAAATGTTTATACATCTTTTATTCATTCTTTGAATACTAATTAAAAGCTCAAATAGCCTAAGTGCATTTTGGTTTATGACAGGGCAACTTCTTCAAAGGAGATATGTCTAAAAGACAGAAGAAGAAGGCTCCTATTGCTGAGGGAGAACCTGGTGTGGAGATAATTACTAAGGTAGAATATATCTATGAGGATACTAGATCCACCACTGGGGTAGAGCCAGACTGTAAGTGGGGTGAGATATATCGAATTATTTCAAATCAAGAAGTGCCTGATGCAGGGTTTGAAGAACTAACCATATACACCAACATTGAGAAGTCAGCTCTTATGAAGGTAGCTACACGACCTGAGTTGTTTCCATGCTCAGAGGTGATTAGTTGGATTCTACCCAAGGCCGATGTGACCATAATTATTTTAGCCAATATTTCCAAATAAGGATATGCTGTCTACAATCCTAGTTATGTCTCATTGGCATATCACCTATCCCCAGCCCAAGTTTACCTAACTGAAGATTCGTTGAAAGAAATAAACTTGGACTTGGTTGAAATAGTGAAGAGGATGATCATATTTGGGAATAACTTTCAAACCAAGCCATCAGGAGAGTATGACACAGCCACTCTCAGGACTCCTTATATATTTATAGCATTGATGCTCAACAAATGTTTTGGGAGAGCCCATGGTAATAGTTTCAAGTTGGGTTGGGTTCCCATTATTTTCTATGTGGCCACCCAGGGGACTGTATTCAACTGGGCTAATATTGTGTCCAATAGCCTCTCATCTTGTATATCTTCAGCATTGGGAGGGGTGTCTCAGAAGAAGTCTGAATTCTATATGAGCTCCATCTAAATATATTGTATATTGTGTACCCAGCCATTTCCAACCTTAAGATGTATCTGGGACAGGGACAAAACCCCTGTGTACACTGCATACAAAATATTTTCGTCACACAAGTATTACAACCACTATAAGGAGATATGTGAACATTTTATTATGCCTTTGTACACTTTGATATTCCTAACAGAATGCAATTGTATGTCTAAGGAGGCATTTAAAGTCATCGAGGAGCATGCAAATTATTATTTGATTGAAGAGGGGATGTACATTAGGATGTATGGTTGCTCTAGGGCACCTTCTTTAATCCCCAAGTATGCCACTGATTATGTGGTGCAAAAAGAAGTAGTTAGGAAGGTTTACCTATATGGTGTAGGTAGCTTCCTGTTTGAACATAAGAAGACAGCCTATCCTACCGTACCTTTCAGGCTAGGAAGTTACAAATTTTCCAAGGTCAAACTAATTGCTGAATTTGTACAAGAGTTGGAGCATTTTCATTTTGAGGAGATGAGCTTCAACAGAAATGACTCCCAAAAGGAGGTTGCAGAGCATTGCAAAGAAGCAAATGTTCACTTTGAATATGCAAACTTCTGTGATAAAGATGAAGAAATCTTTAGGAATGCAGAATATGACTACATTGAAGAGGAGGTTTAAACAAAAGATCACCATTAAAGGCAGTAAGGGCCAAACCACACAAAATAAAGCTGGAGAAGAGGAGGCCAAGAAAAGGGAAGAGGATGCTAGGAGACTAGCATAGGAGGCAGAAAGTTGGCTTAAGAATGAAGAAGTGGAAAGAAAGAAAGCTAAACAAGAAGTAGGAAAGAGTATAGAGGAAGCTGCAAAGAAGGCAAAAGAAGAAAGAAATAAGAAGGAAGACAAAGATATGAAGAAGAAACAAAAGGAAACTGAAGGTCTGAGATTTACAGGATCTACAACAAACCAGCAAACTACTGACCCAACAGACATTCAAGAAGGACAGGATCAGACAGATCAAGGGCAGGGACAAGATAATCCTGATTCCTAGGAGCCTGCTACAACTTCTGGTAGCAATATAGGACAAGTTGTTTTTTCTAAATTGAATGTGACATCTTTTGTGCAGAAGAAAGGAGAAGAAGTCCTATATTTTAGCACCATTTTTTATGACAAAGAGAAAAAGAGGATTGTCAAAAAGACTGAGAGAAAAGTCGAAACATGAGGACAATCAGGCATGATGTTCACTAATAAAACTTTGGTGTATGGGAGAGATAAAGATCCTCGACTGACAGCCAGACATGGAGTGGCTTAATCCAAAGTACTGAGAACAATGTAGATAAACTCATGACAGACCTTGAGAAATCAAGGAAAATTGCTGCACAATTAAAGGATACTCTAAGAAAGGAGAGGGATGAAGGTAAGAAGGTAAAGCGAAAGTTTGAAGATATGCATAATGAAGTGAGAACTTCAAAGGATGAACTCCGAACTCTGCAGGAAAGCAATATGGCCTTAGAAATCTTAGTATAAAGGAATGAGAAAAATGATTAGAATAGTTTGGAAAAACTGCAGAGGCTATAGCAAGAGTATCAGGTGCTGAAGACAGAAAATGATGACCTCAAAACAGCATATGAAACTCTTAGTGCAAAAAAGGACCAGCTGAAGAGCAAATTTGTGGAGTTGGAAGTAGAGAGGGCCACCATGGAAGAGAAAGAAAAACAATTCCAAGTGCAGGTAGCAGATTTTGAAGGACAGATTGTTTCATTAGCAGCATCACTGAAGGATTCCAGTGAGTAGAAAACTAACATCTAGCCTCTAAAGGAGCATGTCGGAACCCAAGGAAGAAGAATGCACCAGCTGCAGTTGTCTATTGAAGAGGAAAGATGTAAAGTCTTGCAGATAAATAACAGATTCGAGGAAATCTTGGACACTACCTCATATTTTGTAGATAGGTCTCAGGACATTTTGGAAGTCCTGACTGGAAGGATAGTAAGGATAGAGACCAATGAAGAAATTCTTGCAGATTTACCAGTGAAAGATCAACATAGCTTAAAGCAGGATTACGATTTGTTAGATTTTGCAATAAATACAACAGAGGAGTTCAAGAAGGCTGTGAAGAAAACAAGAGGAGCTTGTACTGAATACTGCAAAAGGGTGCTGGTCACCTACAATAGATGCCAAGTTGTTGCTGAACAAAGATTAGATGCATTACCAGAACATGAGCTATTCACAGAAATGATACAAATCGGGTATCAAGAGGATGAGAAGAAGATACAACAAGTCAAGGACTTGGATGAGCAGATCCTAAAAGATGCAGTAGCTCATGCAGCAGTCAACATTCATTTACTTGAAGATCAATTACGTTTAAGCCCAACCAAAATTGAGGTGCTCAGGAATCAGGCTGCAAAATATGAAATAAACATTCGGTTTCTTGAATCTTCATACTTTGAAAGCATAGCAGTAGAGGCCCAAGCGTGGAAAAAGTTCCTAAATGATCAAGCGGGGCCCTCATCATAAATTGCTTTATTAAATTTTGTTTTAAATGTAAAATATTGTATAATGTGTGAGCACTCACTAGTGGACAAATTTTGGGAATGGAAACGTTGGGAAGGCCACGAGTCACTTTGGGGAAGCCCAAAAGTTTTGCCTTTTTGTATAAGTATAGGAGAGTTAGATAGAGAGAGGGACTTTTTCCTAGTTATATTTATGAAGACATATTGTAAGAAGAACTATTTCCTTTTGAAATAGATAATTACAATTTTCTTGTTGGAGAAAGGTTGGTGGAATGTTCGAATGTTGTGCTATGGATTTGTTGAAGAGGAACTATTTCGTTTTCATCTTTGTGTCCATTAACTGTGAGATCATTCTAACTCTTTGAACCTATGTTCTTGTATGAATGTTCTCTCGTTTATTTTATGAAAATTTTCACTATGAGTAATGAATATTGTTCATAAACAATTGGCTATCTGGTTGTTCAAATATCTTTAAATGTTCATGTGTATTGAAATAAATATCAGCTATCTGTGATTTTTCATAATGCATGTACAAAATACATTAGTCATTAATGAATGATAATCTTGCTCCCTAGGGATAGGTTAGGTAGTTAGTTTTAATTTCTTGCTGTGTGTGATTTAGATGCGAGAAAGTTTAAGACGAGAGGTAAGAACCTACGCATCACATTATGACCACTCCTCGTATTCTCTATCAATCTGCATTTTAGATAGGCATTTGCATATCATATTTATAACTAAAACACAAAAATATACACGGTGGACCAGGCTACAACTGGTAAAACCTTTTATTTTTGTTACTTGACCTATGGTAGCCAGACTGTAAACTGGACGAATTCCCCATATCAAACAGTAACGGGCTAGTTGCGAATGTTTACTGGAGAGAATCCCTTTCTATTGTTGCCTGCAATTTTATAGGCCTCAATAGGATCATATTTTCCAGTTCGAGGTGGAGTTTAATACTGTTCTTGGATAATGTATTAAGTCTAAATCTTGTTTTTTTATTTATTTCTGTTTTGACCAAATCCATGCTTGCTCGCATAAATGTCTCTGCATTCGAATTCTTCAGATGGTGGTTTATAAATGCAAACATGGGGATGATTCTATCATTTCTGTAGTGTTTCAGGAATGTTTACCTAGATACTCTATGATATATTAAGTTCGTTTTTTCTCCACCAGCCGAAATTTATCCAACGACTCCCTTCCATGGAGGGAGATAATGGTTTGGTTTATATTTACGCAAGTGTTCATCTTGAGTGGAGGCAATAGGAGATCCTATGTGTAGTTTTTCAACTCTATGCACGTTTCATACTCTAAGCTGAGTCCATCGTCAGGAGCATGGTGTCTCAATGGAAACTAGGTTATTTCTTATTGATAAATAGTTGTTTCCAACCATTTTTTGGTTTGGCTGACAATTATTTTTTTCTTGTAGGGAATGTGTTATTGGTTTCTAGGATTTGCATAATATTAACCCATCATCTTTGTTAATATTGTTTGTGTGTTTTTTAATCTCAATGGCTTCTCTTATTTTACTCTTGTTGCAATGATCTTCTAGAGCTATAACTTTGGCATCCTCCATGCATATATGGTGTTTAGCATGGCTCAATCATCAAGTAATGCTTCTAAAGGTCAAATAAAATGGAATAATTATGGTGATGATGTTGCTAACTTGATTCCCCTCCACCAAATCTATTTATTATTTATAGCTCCATCTATTACAGGTGGTATCGCTAGTGATATAAATAATGTTTCTACAACAAGAAAGAAAGCTTGAGAAAATGAATACCTACAAAATATGTAACTAGAAAAAAAGGCATTGTGTTGTGTGGACTTATAAATTCTACAGTATCAAATTCAGGAGAACCTACTACCACGTTAAGAGCCATTTGTTCACCCTCAAGCATAAATGAATTTGGGGTTGTCATAACATGTGTATGGTCCAAAGGAAAAATACAACAAGAGAGGATTATATTGGGTAGGGGAGGGTAAAAAAGGCAAGTAGGACACAAAAATGTGAGAATTTTTTCCATTCTTGAGGAATACATTAAGTAGAAGTTGGAATAGGGCTATGTAATCACTTAAATTGGTCATGGTGATTTATGATAGGATCACCAAGGGACTTTGAGTGTAAGAATCAAGGAGCCAGTCGAAATTGCTACCTTGGATGGCTTCTTCTTCCTTTGGTTTCTGATTTTCCATCCTTGGGGATTTCGCTAGGAGATATAGGTGAAAATAGAAAACATATAAGATCATATAAAACTTTCAACTCAAGGATTACTTTGTTTCCTACTTCAGAATGTAACTCTAAGAGCAAATCAACAAAAAAAACTATTTTGGCACTCAAATACACCATGCAACATAATATTCTATGCCAATATGCAATTGGAAGTCCAATATGGAGTGACAATTATTAATATGGCTTGCTAGTTTTATGTTTAGTAGAGCTTACATGAGTATGATGTCGTAGCCTTTTGTTCCTATTATAAGTCTAAATGGCATTCTTTAAATTGTTAACTCAACACTTGAAACTTTTGGTTTGGAAATTACGTAAGGAGGGATCAATCCAACAATTTAAAGTGCACGTGGAAACTAATACCTAGGAAATACACATGGTAATTGAATCCATCTTTATGAATTAAGTACTGTTATTTAATACTTCGATTATTGCACTAATTTAATAGAACACAAATTATTGGGGAACTTCTAGGGATGTAACACAAATTATGGGGGAACTTAATGGGATGTATCTAACCAAAAACTTTGTGATTGTATTGTAGCCAAAGTAATAAGTAATCACAGGGAAACCGTAGATTGATTTATAAGACCATGAAAATTGGAAATTATGTAAGGAGGGATCAATCCAACATTTAAAGCGCACGTGGAAGCTAATACCTAGGAAATACACCTGGTAATTGAGTCCATCTTGATGAATTAAGTACTGTTATTTAATACTTTGATTATTGCACTAATTTAATAGAACACAAATTATTGGGGAAATTAATGCGATGTATATAACCAAAACGTTTGTGATTGTATCCTAGCCAAAGTAATCATGGGGAAACCTTAGATTGATTTATAAGACCATGAATATCCTAACTAAGAATTTATTTTATATGATATATTGAAGAAACATTTTTGTGACATGATAACTCATAATCATCCATGGATATGTTCGAACACCATGTTTTTTTGTTTAATGAGATGAAGAATTTTCTTTAAAGGAAGTCTACAAGCTATTTTCTTACACTAGATAAAAATATCGTGAATCCTCATACAAGTTTGTGTCTTTCTGAAATGAATCATCATACAAGTTTGTTCGTTTTGGAAATGAATTTGAGACAAAACTAGAAGATTCACATGAAAAAATCTATGTTCTTTACTTAACATATTCCGTTAGAAAAGGGTTCTGGTCAAGGTCACTATTTCAAAAGATGTGAATGAATTTTTGTGCATGGTTTTTTCAAATCTATATGAAATCTACTGTAGAGGTTGAAATTAATAAAACCTAAGTTTTTTATTTAATGGGATAAAAAAATTGAAGAAATTGAGAAGTTGTTCTTTAGATTGGTAATTTAAGCATCTACACACATTTCTCTTTAAAAACAAGCTAATAGCTATTACAACATTAATTTAATAAATTATGCAATCCATTCAATATGATAGTTACTTTATGAAACTTATTGTTCAATTGGTATCCATATTGATTGAATAAAATGATTCAATTGAAATATCCTATATAGCTATTTCATTCAATCCCCTCTACCATGATTAAATTTGTGATTTGTGCATGCTGATATCTCTATCGTATAAATGTGCTTGTCAACAAAGATGGTTAAATTCCAATTGTTTAGGATTTCGTGCACTCAAAATATTTGCAAGTCTAAAATTTTATTTTGTTTAAATCAAATCACTGGAGGTATATGTTTATGTGTATATGTTGTACACTTTCTCTTTTACCACTAAAGGTGTCAAATTTAACAATGAAATTTGATACCTTGTGCTATTAATATTAATGGTGGCGTTCAAGTGTCATAATTGACCATGCAAGAACTTCAACATCAAAAAATCATCCGAAGAATTTTCAACATCAACAAATCAACCAAATAATTTTCCAATGATGATAACATTCCCTGTGCAAAATATTCATATACTTATGAGAAGCTACACTAGTGTTGATGATTAGATTCATATTCATATTCATATTCTTGATATTTAGGAAGTTACTTCTACTATGTTGGTTGAATAAATAATCATGCATAGTTCATGAGAAAATTGCAAGTCAGAATCATAGAAGTATTTCGTATAAATTCTACCCTCGATACTGAACATCCTTCAATATCTGCAATTTATTGACCTTATTTTCCACAATTCAAAAAAACTCATTTATGAATAAATGTGATAAGATATTGGTTAACAAGGTAAAACCCTTCATGAGAAAGACCTACCATGAACAAGAAAATACAATTTTGTGGTTACCAAATGTATCACCAATTTTATCATTACCTAAAAGTCTTTCCACTCATTCTTTCAATAATACTCTTCTAGCATTTTTTCACTTCCACTAACTTCACAACTTGTACTACTCAAATTCTCTCATAATTATATAACTTCCACTTAACCCTCTTATTGGGAGAAATGAACTTTTTAAAATGTCAAATGCAATCCTCAAATACAATTGCTATTTTAACTCTATAATCACTTTACAAAGAAAAGGGACTCAAAAATTTAAATTTTATCCAATTTTAAACCAAAAAAAGAAAGTATTCCACTTTATATTCACTTACACTTTAGAAAAAGAAAATTCAGGAGTTTATCTGATTCTATGCCCAGAACAAAGTTCAATACAACTCTTCCACTATGCAAAAACAACATGAATAAATATGACTATTTGTAGTTAGGGTTCACTGGTTACAAGTGTTTTGTTTTTTACGTTTGGGTAAGTGGAGGTATGTTATTTTCTAATATTTAACCATATAATTCCTTAAATGCTAGAAAATGAATGAATTTGGAAAATTCCCTCACTACATTCCCCTTTCTCTTTGTCATGAACCTAATCTATCTTAAGTTGGGGGGGGGGACTATTCATTACCATTTTACCTATTCATCCTCTCATTTACCCTTAATCGACATGTCTTTCCAAAGCTATGTTATATATATTGGCATGATTCATAATATGAAGAAAAGGATTTCTAATATACATTGATGGTTCATAATTTATAATGCATATATCTTATGTATTGCAGTAGAAATAAAAGTGAATGCTGTTAACACAAGAACCAACATTTGTTACACTTATGGTTGTCACACAAGAACCAACCATGAGAAAAATTGCAGCCACTCATGCATTTAAAAATCATGGAATGATTTACTATTACATACCATAATCATGTAAATCCCAGCTACAAAGCCAAAAGTTTTAAAGGAATCGATGCATAGTTGCATGAGGACATGCAAATAGTCAAGTTGGGGGGTATGTTGAGCCGCAAAAAGACCACATTTTCTTCACCTTTCATATACCATTTGTCACCTTATTCTCATCTTATTCTTCCATACAACCATTAATATTCACCACTTTCATAATAAATATGGGTTTATATTACCATTTTCCAAATCATTTATTTTTTAGTATTTTGAGTGAATTTATGGTTAATTATTGAGAAAAATAACATAATTTCATTATACCTTAAAGTTGGGTGAGTTTGGTGATGTTTACAAGTGTATTTGAAGACTTTAACAAGCTCAAAAGTGACCACCTAACCTCAGATTCGAATTTCATCTTCTAGATGTGACCTAACTTCAAGGAGAAGATCATGAAAATTTGGAGAGAAAATCTCATCCAATATTTGTTGGAGAATTTTGAGGGATGAGTTGTATATTTGTTGAGGATTTGTAAGGATAAGTTGAGAGAATAGTGGATCTATAATTATGATCATTTATCTTGAATTGATGTATAAAAAGGAGGGCTCTCTCCTCATTTTGGTTAGAGATCTCTCTAGTGGTGTAGAAGTAGAGAATAGTTTAGAGTTAGTCAAAGAATGGATTTCTGATTGTAATGGAGATTATGCTTTGATTCAAATCCTGTACTCTTCCATGTTAATATATATTTTCAGCACTTTCTTTCTTATGAGTTGTTCATATAGATTTTCAGTTATGTTTTGCTTATTAATTGATAGTATAGATTTATTGTGAGCTCACAAGTTATTGTCAATTACTTTATACCAGTTTATTTCATGCATTATTATGCTATCTTAGATAGAATTTATTTCCTGTAATTTTCTGCTTTCTTAGATTAGATTTACTTCATACAATCTCATGTTTTATCAAGTTTAATTCAATTTCAGCCATGTCTTTTTAATTTCAGTTGTATATTAAGTTCAACGACACTCTTCCCCTGCATATATTTTGTCTATACCTCAGAAGTATATGCCCTCTCTGGGTTGAGAATTAAATTGTTGGATATCTGTTATAAATTATTTAATAATTTTTTATTAGATCTACTTCTGATAAAATATCCACTATCTAATTCAACACTTAATTGTCAACCCGGGAAGGGATCTTGTGAGATGCAAACACTATATGTGTAGGATTGAAGGCTTGAACTAACCTAATCTAACTTAAATACGCAAATGCACTAAAATACAAATATATGATTTTAATCTACATGCATGAATTTCATAATTCAAATGCAAGAATTTAATCTATCTATGAAAACAGGATATTAACTAAGAACTTGGAAAGTAACTATAATTTCAAATCTAATCTAATGTTATATTAATCTATTCTATAAAAGCAGGAAACTGATCAATAATTGAGATTCAAACTAGTCTAATGCTATGCTAATCTATTCTATGGAAGGGAATTGCAGATACTAATCTAGAAAACATTCGCTTGGTCTGAAAGTGATTTAACTAAGGAAAGCAAAACTAACTACTTGCAGCAAATTATATGATCTATGTTATAAATTGGAGAATATTCCATGTATGCATATGTAAATTTCCTTCTAAGAATGCAAGTGCAACTAATTTATGGAAAGCAATGAACTATTTAATTGCAAATTCGTAGAAAGAAAAACAAGTAACTGTGGATTCATAGAAACCAAAGAAAATATTATTCTAAAGACCAAGCATAACTAAAAGCATTGAAAAATAGTAAAATAATCAACGAAAACTAAACTTGGAGCTTTATAATCAAACCTAAAACTAACTATAAAACAATAACTAAAAATATATTCAACCGTAAGCAAACCTACAATAGAAAAACAAAATACTTCTACTTTACCTCTTTAGCAAACTATACCATAAACTGTCAATGTTGAGCCACAATACATTTTAAACAATTAATTTGGATATATGTGAGGCAAGCCAACATACTATATTTAGCCCCAACCCTTGTATCCCATGAACACCAACAAGTGTGTACCTACCCCAAGTACTTCCCATCTGCAGTTACATTTTTGGTATTACAACTATGATCCCTCTCCCATGAGTCAATTTTATTTGCTACCAGGTCAGCCCTACCATCATAATTTGAACAAAGGAATTTTGAGTCCCCTGTACCCCTCCTGCCCTTGTTCCCCAGTTCCGTTTGTTAGTCACCATATTGTCTCACACCCTTGGTTATCTCCCTTGCACTTCTGGTCAAGGAAACATCATTTCCTTGGTCAATTGCACATCTCCCTCTGTCTACAACAACACATATATTCCAGAGGACCCTGTATCCTGGTTTCATTAACCTCATTGATGAATTCCTTGGATCACTTGAGAGGAGTCCTTAGTGCCTCTTAGGATGGTTGTGTCTCACGTGCTTGACTACAACTACATCATCGCACCTTTGAGATTCTTACAGGGTATTGGTCCATGTAGTATTTGGTCGAAGACCCTGGGTGTCACCTGACTCTAGCACATTGATGAGTCTATGAAGGGACCCATACAAGTTCATGTCCCTTATGATTTTTGGGTTGCATTGGAGACAGTGTTCATAATCCCTAGAGCAATGCTTCTGTATAGATTCATGATTGATGCGGCATTTTGTATGATCCGTCGGACCTCAACTTTAGTGCATTAAAAGTTTGTTGTAAAATAATGCATGCAACAGGTTAATTAATGGAACAACATTAACAAAAATTAAATGCTCAGAACAGGAATGAAAAACAAGACTGATAAACAGATGCCAAGCAAAAAACATAGAACCAGAGTCACAAATAGCAGTTGATAATGAAGTTCACCCCCTCCACTGGGATACGTCTCCGGGTCCCTTTCCAATAGGAACTGATCCAATTAATGGTTTTAGAATGGTACATATGGTTCTGGACTCTGCAAATCAGTTTCAGCAGTATGGACAAAAGTCTCCAAGACCTCTTCTCTGGACCAATACAAATTAGCCTTCAAAAGCAAAGAAAAGCCAGCTAAAACAGAGAAGACAGTCGACTCTTTACAATCACAGCAACTGGACATTAACAGTAAAGTCTTCAAGACCTCCTCTCTGAAAGTTACAAAACTGGACTTCAACAGGAAAAAGAATCCAAGTATAACTGAGAGTAGTCGACTTCAATAGGAAAAAGCATGTGGATAGCTTTACAGCAAAATGCTCTCTCCAAGCTTCTCATAACAGAGAAACGTTGTCCAGCGCTCTCCACGAACCGAGACCCCCTACAACAAACCTTTTTTCTCCTTCATACTTATCTTTTCCATTACAATGAGCAAAAAAGTTCAAAGAAATGCGACTGTTCGCATCCCATGAAATGCGGCATCAAGACTATTCATGTGCCTTTCGTCGTTATTCCAGCTGTGGCATAACTACCAAGAAAGCTTGCCAAACCATTACAAAGAAGCTGTACACATGATGAAATATCCAACCACATCAATGTTCTGCATGAGGGATATTCCTGCCATGCCAAGGGTCTGGCCTCCGGAACCATATGTGAACTAAAATTCCGGAAGTTCTAGTCATCCGTGCTTCCGTCGTTGCGGAAGAGGATAAACAATGAGCTTCAACGGTCTCAATCGGCGGTCATTTGGTTTTCGAGTCGGAACGCATGTTACTTTGGTTTCTGCAGTTGTGGTCGGTCAGACGGTAAAGTCTCCTGATTTGAATTTTCAACCCGTAAGTCTTGGTCTTCCGCCATTGCGGCTGCCGAAAGCATTCTCCTTTATCTATCCACCGTTGTGGCTCCCGAATCGCTCCGAATTCCAATCCATCCCTTAATTTTTCACCGTTGCGGCTCTTTTATCGCTCCGACTTCCGATCCGTTCCGAACGTCTTTAAGTTTTCACCATTGCGGAAGGGGAAAGGCTTGCGAGCCCCGCCATTGTGAAAGGAAGAAGCTTTGTGAGCTTTGACATTGCGGAAGGGGAAAGGCTTGCGAGCCCCACTGTTTTGGAAGGGGGAATGCTTCCGACCTCTGATGTTGTGGAAGGAGATCTCTTACGACCTCCGATCTGTGTATTTTTTGCCGTCCGTTTTTTCCAACCGTCGTTTCTGAACCATGTACCATATTGAATCTTTAAAAAGGAATAATCTGCCAGATCATTGTACCACAGAGACTCTGATTCCCTATCAGCGAGTCCCTACAACCATGTAAACTTCCAAATCCAGTAAGTCATCGGTTATGTAGATATAGAATTCCATGAGAAATCCATGGGTCCAATGTATTAGTTCTTCAAATTAGTATTGTATTAAGCCTCTCATTGAGGTCACCATTATGTAACAACAATTGTACATGATGGGCTCTTGCATTTTGGATCCTAGATCACATTATTATTTCAGCATTGGTACGAGCATGGGTATGCCCACCTTGTCCATATACATGTCACACATGATTTGTATCTCACCCATTGATGAGAACCAACATTAATACAAAACCAAAATCCACCATGTCTTGAACGAGGAAGCACTGCTTCTTCATAGGTCTCTCCACTATTCAATGATGTATATCGGCCATACGATGAGATCCTACCCTCACACATTATGGGGGAATATGTTAACACAAAAATTCACTCAACATGCTCCATCTAGCCTACACCATTTGCAGACATCCATATTCTAACCTATTTGACCCCCACACCATTGTTTAGCCTATGTTTTTCTCCCAAAGGATCCTAAATAATAACAAAGGGGCTTTAAAAACCCCAAAGGATCCAAAAAGCTCGCAAAGGGGATAAAAGGCCCAAAAAAGGGCTAAAATCCCTAAAAGGGCTTAAATCCCCCAAAAGGAACTATGAAATAAGGAAAAAGGGATTAAAACCCTAGGTAGGGCCCAAAACCTTGACCAAGGGCTAAAATCCCTAAGCGGAGAAAAAAATCTATAAATAGAGGGGTGGGGATCACCATTAGAGACACTCCCATATCCCCTGTCATTATAATTCCCACGTGAGTACATTGAGAGCCCTTTCACTCTCAAGCTACTCATACCTCATAGCTCCATTCCTCCACTAGCTCATTCCCATTCCCTTGGTGTGTTGATCAAAAGCTCCACCCATTTCCAGCCTCCGGAGGGGCAGCTTCAAAGTTTGGGCATGGTGGTCCTCTTTTAAACTAAATAGGTATAAGAATCCAGCTTGGTTTATTTATCTTGCAATCTGTATATGATCATGCTTAGTTTATATCTAATGGTTTGTTACAAGGTTTTCTTTGTTTGTTTCTAACAGTGTTTTGTAGGGTTTTCTTTGTTTTATTCTTAGAGACTCTACCCTTTTGTCCTATAGATGAAAGGGCGGGTGCTTTTGCATGTAGCCAGGGTTTTTTCTTGGCTACACATTCTATGGTTTTGGAACCCCTTCTTTGGAATCTATCTTGGCAGTGTTACGTTCATTCTTTATGCACTAAAAATACATTTTAGCTCTCGGTGAATGTCTTGAATTTTCAATATTTCCCCTCTTGAAATAGGTCCTTAGTTGTAATATTTTCCCTCTTAAAATTGGTCGTCCATGGTTGTAATATTTCTCCTCCATTTAATTTGTGAGTAGTATGAAATGGGTCTACAGTTGCATGTGTGAATATTTCCCATCTTGAGATGGGGTCACAACCACTCTAATCTGCTCCAATATTGTCTTTTTTAACACTACCAAGTCTCATTGATGCACATCATGGGGTAAGGTACGACCATCCTCCATATCCATTTACAGAGGATGTTGGTGGAGTCATGGGAGGAATAAGCATGTTTCCTTGTTCAAGATTAGATATGAATGGCAACATACTTGAAATATATAGGTAAAATCAACTAACAATTCTATCTAGCCATGAACTACTCATCATTTTTTTTTCTCCATGTTTCTCTCAGTATTATTATCTACATTTGTCACACTACTTGTGTTAACTTTTCATATGCTTAGATAAGACATTAGTACTTCATTTCATTTTCATAACAAAAGCATATAAACAGGATCACTGAAAGATAGACAAGCACAACCATACAAAAGGAACACAAAGATTTATCGTGGGAAAACCGTAAAGGGAAAAACCCAGCAAAAGCTTCCTCAATATAGATGCCCCAAAAAGATAAAAGATAAAAGATAAAAACAGCAAGGAGATCAAAGCCTGATCCTCCTCCTTCTCTAGATACTTCTCTTCTCCACGAATGCGCTACACAAGTGAGAGTGTGTGTCTCAAATGAGGAGCACCACACTTCTATTTATATTCATCTATTCACTTTAACTAACTCATTTGACATGTAGGCTCAAGTTAAATCATGTAGGCTCGAGTTACACATGTAGGCTCAAGTAACCACATTGGGGTGCTAATGACCCACCTTTACAGTTGGAGGGGACTACCTCATGACTCTTATTAGTTCTTCCGATTAGAAGCATCGAGGTACAAAGTAATACAAGTGGTTCTCTCAGTAGGACCATCGAGGACCACAAAAGATACATATAGAATATTCTTCGAAGTTACAATATTTCAACACTCCCCCTTAACGAGAAGGGTATTCTATAACAACGTCAACAACAACAATAGTAGGAGAGAGATAGAGGACATCATCAACATCAGCAGGGTAACACATCTATAAATCATTGGAAGCTTTTCAACATCATGTAGTCTTCATCTTCAATCTTCAATCTTTAGTAACAGCAACACTCTGACAGTTTTGATCACCAACAACTTCTTCAGTATTTTGACTTCTCGAATAGCATCATCATCATCATCATCATATTCTGATCTTACGATCAACAACATCAGCAACATCACCATCAGCACTTTTACCTTTCGATCAGCATCAACATCTTCAATACTTTGACCTCTTGATCAGCAACAACTTCATCAACCTCTTCAGGACTTTGATCTTTCGATCAGCAACATCTTCAGTATTTTGACCTTTCGATCAGCAGCAACATCTTCAACACTTTGACCTTTCGATCAGCAGCATACTTCGACAACATCTTCATTAGTTTGACCCTTCCTTGATCAGCAACAACATCATCATCATGATCTTTCGATCAGATACATTATCATGAAAACCTCATCATCATCAAAATATCATTGTTGTCAAAACATCAAAATCATCATCATCAAAATATCAACATCAAAATATCATCATCATCACACTCTAATCTTTCAATCAGAATCATCATTATCATTAGCCTCTGATCTTTCAACCAGAAACATCATCAACTGAACATCATCATACTCTAACATCAACTCGTCATCATATTTTGATCTTTCGATCAGTACATCATCATCATCATACTTTGATCTTTCGATCAATACAGCATCATCATCATCAGGATCTCATCATCATCACATTCTGATCTTTCGATCAGAAACATCATCATCATCATCGCATTCTGATCTTTTGATAAAAAAACATCATCATCATCATACTTTGATCTTTCGATCAGTACGTCAACATCATAATATGATATTTCAATCAGTATGTCTTCATCATCATACTTTCGATCAGTACGACATCATCATCATCTGGATATCATCCTCATCACATTCTGATCTTTCAATCAGAAACATCATCATCATCATCACACTATGATCTTTCGATCAGGAAACATCATCATCATCATACTTTGATCTTTCGATCAGTACATCTTCATCATCATACTCTGATCTTTTGATCAATACGGCATCATCATCATCAAGATATCATCATCATCACATTCTGATCTTTCGATCAAAAACATCATCATCATCATCACACTCTGATCTTTCAATCAGAAACATCATCATCATCATCACACTCAGATCTTTCGATCAGGAAACATCATCATCATCATCAGCAGCCCACAGTACAAAGACAAAGAAGTCTTTGTATTTCTTTTGGACTTAAAATCCAAGGATGATGCAATCCTATCACATTCTCGACAACCGAGGTCACCGGATCCATTCTGAACTAAGGTTCAAGGATGATGCAATCCTGCCACATTCTCGATGACCAAAGTTACACCAGATCCGTTCTGAACCGAAGTTCAAGGATGATACAATCCTGCCACATTCTCGATGAACGAAGTTACACTAGATCCGTTCTGAACCGAAGTTGAAGGATGATACAATCCTACCACATTCTCGATGACCGAAGTTACACCGGATCCATTCTGAACCGAAGTTCAAGGATGATACAATCCTGCCACATTCTCAATGACCGAAGTTACACCGGATCTGTTCTGAACCAAATTTCAGGGATGATACAATCCTGCCACATTCTCGATGAACAAAGTTACACCGGATCCGTTCTAAACCGAAGTTCAAGGACGATACAATACTGCCACATTCTCGATGACCGAAGTTACACCGGATCCGTTCTGAACTGAAGTTCAAGGATGATACAATCCTGCCACATTCTCGATGAACGAAGTTACACCGGATCTGTTCTAAATCGAATTTCAAGGATGATACAATCCTGCCACATTCTCGATGACCGAAGTTACACCGGATCCGTTCTGAATGGAAGTTCAAGGATCATACAATCCTACCACATTCTCAATGACGGAAGTTACACCAGATCCGTTCTGAACTGAAGTTTAAGGATGATACAATCCTACCACATTCTTGATGACCGAAGTTACACCGGATCCGTTCTGAACCAAAGTTCAAGGATTATACAATCCTGCCACATTCTTGATGAACGAAGTTACACCGGATCCGTTCTGAATCGAAGTTCAAGGATCATACAATCCTGCCACATTCTCGATGACCGAAGTTACACCGGATCCATTCTGAACCGAAGTTCAAGGATGATACAATTCTACCACATTCTCGATGACGAAAGTTACACCAGATCCGTTCTGAACTGAAGTTCAAGGATGATACAATCCTACCACATTCTCAATGACCGAAGTTACACCGGATCCGTTCTGAACTAAAGTTCAAGGATGATCCAATCCTACCACATTCTTGATGACCGAATTCACCGTATCACTTCTGGACATATGTCCCAGGATGATATAATCCCTCTTCATTCTCGAAGACCAAGGTCTCCGAATCACTTTAGGGCAAGTGCCCAGGATGATACAATCCCACTTCATTCTCGAAGACCGAGGTCTCTGGATTACTTTTGGACATACGTCCTAGGATGATAAAATCCCTCTTCATTCTTGAAGACCAAGGTCTCTGGATCACTTTAGGGCAAGTGTCCAGGGATGATACAATCCCACTACAACATCACTACTCCCCCTTTCGGGAAAGGTCTTTCTGAACCATACCAAGCTTGTCTCGAAAGTGTTCGAACTTTACCCAAGACAGAGGCTTTGTTAGCGCATCATCATCTAAACCATATTCATCTACATATTTAGTATGTGAATACTGAACTATCACCATCTGTATCTCCAGTATGTGAGTACTGAAAGCATCATTAGGTCACCATCATATGCATCTACAGTATGTAAATATTGAAACATCATCTATATCTTCAGTATGGGAATACTGAAATCATCATCATCTATATATTCAGTATAGAAATACTGAATCACCATCATCTGTATCTACAGTATGTAAATACTGAACAATTATCATCTGCATCTTTATCTTGAATGTAGAAATACTAGATTTCTATGTGTTACGATGGAACACGAGGTTCTTTGTTATCACAACTCTCGTTATCACATAGAATCAATGTAGTATCCATCTTCAATTCAAAGAGACCTGATATCAGCTTCTGAAGCCATATGGCTTCACAACTTAGCAGAATAATCTGCTATGTATTCTACTTCAGCCATGCTACGAGAAACACTGGACTGTTTCCTACTAAACCATAAACTCATAGCAGACCCCAAACAAAAGCATCTACCTAATGTGCTTTTCCTGTCTGAGATACTTCCAGCCCAATCTACATCTGTGTAGCCATACAATCTATACTCATGGCTACCATCATAATATAAACCAAAGTCTATAGTCCCTTTCAGATATCTCATCACATGTTTTGCAGTTAATAGGTGAACCCGTCTTGGTTGAACAAGATATTGACTTAAGGTGTTCACAGCAAAACAAATTTTTGGTCTGGTATTTGTTAAGTACATCAATGACCCAATGATCTGTTTGTAATGAGTCATATCCACTAACTCTGATGAGTCATCATCTAACAACTTCAGGTTGGAGTCCATGGGTGTGGCCATGACTTTGCATTCCAACATATTGAATCTCTTCAATATCTCTATCACATACTTTCCCTGGTTCAGAAAGATTTCTTCTAAACTTTTCCATACTTCCAGACCTAGGAAATAATGCATTAACCCAAGGTCTTTCATCTCAAATTCTTCTGCTAGTTTCTTCTTGCTTTCCATGACCTATTTCTCATTTCCTGTCAAGGATAAGTCGTCCACATATAATAACAAGATGACAAGTTCATCTTCTACAACCTTGAGATAAAGGTTAGGATCAGCTTTACTTTTGGTAAAGCCCATGCTCGAAAAAAAACCATCTATTCTTTCATACCAAGCTCGAGGAGCTTGTTTAAGACCATATAATGCCTTCTTCAACTTGCATACGTGAGTATGTCTATCTTCAACTTCAAATCCTTGTGGTTGTTCTATGTATACTTCTTCTTTGATCACACCATTTAGAAAAGTTGTTTTCACATCCATCTGGTGTAAGTCCCACTTCATCATGGATGAAAATGCCATGCTAGCTCTAATTGAAGTATACCATGCTACTGGGGCAAATGTCTCTTCATAATCAATTCCCTCTTTCTGAGAGAAACCTCTGGGCACAAATCTTGCTTTATACTTCTCAATACTTCCGTTAGTTGCATGCTTTATTTTGCATATCCATTTGGAGGATACTATACTCTTTCCTTCTGGTTTGGGAATTGTATCCCAAACATCATTCTAGAATTATTTCATCATAACATCTTCCATTAGTTCATCTTGTCGGGTCATCAACATATCCTAGTCTTTTGCATTCAACCTTGAATGTTGGAACCCTCTTTACTCTTGGTAAAGTCTCGATCCAGCAGGAAGCTGTCCATCATGTCGTACCATGTCGAACTTAGATATCTTCTGTAGTCACTCCCCCTGAAGTGGAGTATCATCTTCCCTCTTCATTCTATATAGGTGGCTCTATTCTTGATATATACTTGTCAATAGAGTATGTCATGTCATAGTATATTCTTTCTGAGGAAAATCATGAACCTTTGCTTTGTACACTTGTTCTTGTAGATCCACATGGAAGATACTACGTACTTCCCTTTATGTCTCGAAATCATATCATATACATCATTCCCCATGATCAACTATTATTCTTTGATCATAGCATTCTTTTCTTCATCTTGAGTTATCTCTTATACACATGGTGGTCTTCATCCTTCAAGGTGGATATACCGCTCTCTGAAGCTCTTTCTTTCGTCATGGTGTCTCTGACCCTGGGAGCTTCAGATTCATGTTTATTGAATTGTCATCACTTGTTCTTCGGAACAAGTCTCATCCTTGTTTTCTTGTAGGAGGTTTTTCGGGACCTTTTCTACAATTCAAATGCACCAATTGCATGGTTAGAACTATTTCATAAAACATATGCATAACAACAAATTCTTATGCATCATGCAATTGTTTAGCCAATACAACATTTATCCATATCTCATGGAATCTTTCTAGATGACATCATTGAGATTGTGCATTAATCCAATATGTCATGTAAAGAGGTTTCATTCTAGATAAGTAGCAATGGAGAGATGTATAGCACCATGAGATACTTACCGATCACATGCATATTAGTAGTATATAGTCATTAATGCAAACAATCTATCATGCATAACACATCAACTGAATATGCATAACAAAACAATATCATTAAATGACAATTGAATACTTATCTTTTGTTTGTTTTGTAGGTAGACTTCTTCTTGATCATTCTCCTTCATCATCTTCTTCATTCATGAAATCATCATTTCTTATCCAAATGATAAGATGGATAAGAGGTTCATCAAGAATTGAGTTCTTCATATTCCTCATCGCTTGAGGGATCTTCTTTAAATGGTGAGAGCTTGATCTTCAATTTGCTCCCATCTTTCTTCTTCTCTTCTTATGAGATGAGCTTCTTCTTCTTCCCAAAGTCAACTGAAAGTAATCACTTCCTTCTAGCACACATTCCTCGCATGAATGAATCCCATGATCATGGGAGGCCATTCAAGGTGGCTATCACCACTTATGCATTCTCTGCTTCTTCTTCTACCGCTTCAAGATGTTATGCATTCTGGATCTTCACATTCTTCAACTGTTTTCTCAAATCCATCTTCTGAATTATGTTCTTATCTTTAAATAGCTTAATCAAGGAATCAAACATATTCGGTTTCTTTAGGGAAGAAACTTGTGGTACAAGTTGATCCGTGATTGAATCAATAGTGATCTTCTTGGCCTTGATCAATTTCTTCTTGTGTAAGGCTTTGAGGCTCATCTCCCTCTAGAACTGGAACCTCTCTACTCATGTAGGTTTCCAGTTCATTTTCTTCAGAGGGATCAAATACTTTCATGCTTGAAAGTTTTAAACTTCACCAATCTTATCATCAAGCTGATGTGATAGATCACTTTGAAATGAGAACCTCAAATGCAAATAGCAAAAGATTAGATCTTACCGATTTGAGGTGTTCGTCCTGCTTCCGGAGCTGGCTGATAAAGGGTTTGTCAGAGAAACCCTAATTTTCAAAAATTGGAATATTTCAGATTTGATTGGATATAAATATAGATCTCTTCAAATGGAGCTGTCCAATGTACTCCTTTTCTGAAAACAGTGGAGGGAAGCTCCCGGAACAAGAAGCCCTAGTTTTCCAATTTCTTCTGCAGAACTTCCTGTTACTGTTTCTATGATATCTCTGAAGTTACTGCTCCTATATATCTGAAATTTCTCACTGAGGTAACCTATCATGTACCTGATCCAACACCATAGGTTTCATCAGAATTGGTTTTACCAATTTGGATTTATGATCATTTTCCCAAGGTGACCTGTTACAGGACTGTTTAGAATAGTGAAGTTGTACAGCATGCCACGTGTCACTGGTTCATCTTCAGGTTCTGAAATTCAGACCAAAAAAATTAAATTCCATTATATTTCTGGAACATCTTCAGGAATTCCATTTGGACCTCTGTATCCCAAGCTATATAAATTTTCCCTAGGTGTCCTGTTTAGGGATGAATTCTGGAAGAGGATGGAACCCTAACTTGGAGGGATCATATCTCCTAGAATATAGTGAATATGAGGTTGAATTTTCGACACAGTGTTCATCATTATTATATCTTAGGTATCTACAATTTTAAGCTCCTGAACCTTATCCAATATTTGGATATAGCGAATATACAAAAACTTAGCAATTTTAGTGTTTAGGGTTTTTCTAGCTCCGGGTCAAACTAGGGTTTGACTTTCGTGGAGTTCCACCCAACCAAAAATATTGATCTAGGTCTATAAACTTCAATTTTTATGAGGAGAGAAATCCTATGTTGGGCTCACTCAAAAATTCTTCTTCTGCAAGAAGCCCTAATTTCGCACCCCGAAAACTAAAAATGCTCAGAATCGAATTCCGCTTCGACCAAAAGATGCGCCCTTCAATGGAGAGTCAGCCTAGCCTTCTTTTGTTGATCGATTGTGGACAGAGAACCAAAAATTAAGAAGCCATAGATTCTGTAGCTGCACAATGTCTTCTTTTTAGGGTGGCTCTGATACCATGTTAAATTTTCATATGCTTAGCTAAGACATCAGTACTTCATTTAATTTTCATAACAAAAGCATATAAACAGGATCACTGAAAGATAGACAAGCACAACCATACAAAAGGAACACAAATATTTATCCTAGGAAAATCGTAAAGGGAAAAACCCAGCAAAAGCTTCCTCAATATAGATGCCCCAAAAAGATAAAAGATAAAAGATAAAACCAACAAGGAGATCAAAGCCTGATCGTCCTCTTTCTCCAGCTACTTCTCTTGTCCACTAATGCGCTACACAAGTAAGAGTGTGTGTCTAAAATGAGGAGCACCACACTTCTATTTATATTCATTCGTTCACTTTACCTAACTCATTTGACATGTAGGCTCGAGTTAAATCATGTAGGCTCGAGTTACACATGTAGGCTCAAGTAACCACACTGGGGTGCTAATGACCCACCTTTACAATTGGAGGGGACTACCTCATCACTCTTATTAGTTCTTCCGATTAGAAGCATTGCAATACAAAGTAATACAAGTGGTTCTCTCGGTAGGACCATCGAGGACCACAAAAGATACATATAGAATATTCTTCAAAGTTACAATATTTCAACAACTTGTTGTATACTACCCAAAAGTTTATTGAAAACATTACACTAGTTAAGATAGGTGTCAACCTGATTGCGCCGAGAGGCGCTCTACAGCCTAGTACGGGGGAGATCTTGTAACGTTACGTAATGTTATAACGTTACGTAACGTTGTAATGTTACATAATGTTATTTTTATTAATAAAAAAAAAAATTAATTATAGACCAAAATAAATGTCGGCCAGAAAAAAAACCTAATATGGGGGAGACGCTGTAATCTTGCTACCTAACAAAACAATAAAAAAGTAAAAATTTAATTATCGGTAAAAAAATACGGGTGAGGAAAAAAACACAATATGAGGGAGATGTTGCAATATTTTGACTTAACAAAATAATAAAAAATGTTGGCCTTGCACATGGTTTTAAAACCATAAATCATGTGCATGGTTTTAAAACAGTGGTTTAAAACCATGTGCATAAAACTATGGTTTTAAAACCATGCACATGGTTTTTATGCACATGGTTTTAAACCGTGGTTTTAAAACCATGTGCAAAGCCTTCTAAACAACCCATCGTTTTATTGTACATGGTTTAGGAGGGCCTTGCACATGGTTTTAAAACCATGTGCAAAGCCTTCTAAACAACCCATCGTTTTATTGTACATGGTTTAGGAGGGCCTTGCACATGGTTTTAAAACCATGTGCAAGGCCTCCTAAAAAACCCATAATTTTATTGTACAACGGTTTAGGAGGGCCTTGCAAATGGTTTTAAGACCATGTGCAAGGCGTCCTAAACAACCCATCGTTGTAGGAGGGCATTGCATATGGTTTTAAAACCATGTATGGGGAAATGTTGTAATGTTAGTTCATAAAAAAATAAAAAATAATAAAAAATATTATATGTGGGCCATAAATAATATTAAATATTATATGTGGACCTTAAATAAAAATATGTGTCTTTTGGTTTGAATCAAATCAATGGATACCTATAAAGAGATTTGATCCCTCTCGATGCTTGATAGAGCCTAGGATTTGGATCTACGCTGGTGTATACCCAACTAAGATACTCTCAAAGTCCAAGACAATAATATTTAGTAATAGTACCAAACATGAGTTATGTTCTTTTCTCACCTACTCTCCCAGTGAGCCCCCCTCTTAAAACTCACACCCCTTCTCGAAAATTATTTTATGTTGGTTCTTCTATCCTTAACCTAGAGTTTTTTTCAATAACTATCCATTAATGGTTTTGATGGTTCCATTGGACGAGCTACCTTCTAAAATACTTGCACCAAAATCAAATAAAAAATCATCCTATACTCCAAAAATAATGAGCATTAATATTAAATTGATATCATTACATTAGATCACATGGTGAATGAGTGTTTTGTGGGATCACTGTGATTCCAAAGAGGAAAATTCCCTTCATATTACATGGCACAAACAATTGTTGAGAATTTGAACCAAGGGTGGCTAAAATTGTAATCCCAAAACTCTGCTGTAATGTAATTTGTTGGATGAAAATTGGGTCTAGTCATATGGACAATAGGCCACAGAGGAAAACACCATTCACATAAATGTCCCAAAAAGTTGAATTTATGTGGTGGATAGGATTTATTATCAAGTTTGATTAGTTGGATATAGCTAGCTAGAGGTCATTCAAAATTCTGCAAAACTTCATAGGATCCCAACCCTTTGGATTATGATCAAGAAGATCAAAAGGTTGAACGGATTAATTTGGGGTTTTCTATTAAAATTATCCTTGAAATACATAATATCCATTAAGTATATATGGGCTAGATCTAGTATCCAACAAACAACTTGTGCCAAGAATTCAGAATTTCAAATATTTTTTTCCTACACCAAAGGAAGACATGCACACTATAGCTCAATAAGGATCCATGGCTGATTTTTTTTCATCATTAGATCGTTTATTTAATATATTAAAATAATATAATCAATTGGGTTCGACCCCTCACATAATGAACATAGAAAATGAAAAAGAATCCATAGCTCCACAAGTGGAATATGCAACTTTGTTGCATAGTACAAGGAGATTGTTTTGCAGAGAAAATCTTAGAGTCTACAATACTAAGTAAATTAATTTTCACTAGTAACAAAAAATCATCGTGCCAATTGACATTTAAAGTCACATAAATTTTCAAATATATAAAATTCATATTTGCAATGATACTGGGTATTCGTAAGTCTTGATTGCGTCATTAAAGGTGTAAAAATTGGTAGAATTTTTCTACCTCGCACAACTCTATGAAGTCGAGATAGTTTATCCTAGATTCTCACCACCACCTTGACACATGATATTATAAGCCACTGCGGAGGCTTGTTTCTAATCGAAGCAATGCAACTCTACTTCAAATCCCCTCATACAATAGTGTTACCCAGAGAGAGGGGAGTTGTGAAGAAGGATGAGCATGGAAAGGATATAAACTCCTTTGCCAGCTCTAAAACCATGTATAAAGGTGCCTTTGAGCATGAAATGAACACAAAGGGAAGGACACGTTGTTGACTAGACAGGTGGACAAATGGTCGTTCCTAGTCAGAAATGAACCACCAGAAGCATCTTGAGACATCGTTTTCACAACCCACAAGCTCATAAACAGAAACGATGTGCTGCCATCCAAGCTGAGCACGCATGTCACCTCCATGATGTATGTTTAATATATGTAAACCGTGGCAGAAGTACCATGCTTTAGTTGTTAGTCTTGATTATGACTGTAAACGGTTCTAGATCCTATTTCGAGGACTAGCCTCGGGGATCTGAGACATTATAAATTGGCTCCCCACAAAGGGGAGAAGGGTTGGGAAATTTCAAGGGAAGGGACTCTCCATTGTAATATGTTTCAGTTTCCCAGAGTTGAATAAAATTATAGAGGCAGAATGATAAAACTTCATGGCAGAGATTCTTGTTCCATATTTTTCTTCAATAAGTAACTTCTTTACGTGACTGTTTATCCTCTTTTCATTCCAGTTTGTATTTGCTTTCATGTTTGGGCATTAGTATATATGATCCAAAATTTATCTTGCATGCTCTAGGTCCATTGTTCAAGCATTTTTAAACATTTTCTTCTAAAGTCTTGCAGAATTCACCCTAGTTAGGTGCTCTATTTAACGGGTTGTCACCCTTCATCCGTTAATCAACATGCTAATACCTCCAGATTGAAGAAATGATATTTGTCTTTCCTATGTCCACAAGCCTTCATACTTCTTGCCTCCTACAACTTATTTCAAATTTGATAGTTGACTCCATGGCCCAATGGTCTCCTCCACGATTGTCCCACCAAATTTTATAGAAACAAACTTGTCCTATTCATAAATTTGACCTTCTAATTGTCTTTCATTGAATATTTCGAGTATGAAAACCCTGTAAATAGAGAGATATCCCTCTCTAACTGTATTAGGTCAGAAATACAGTCTAAAGCATTTTTGATGTTGCCTCGGGATTTACATTTCACAACCTAGGTATGTTCTGAGTGCTAACAGGTTGAACAGATTAACTTGGGGATTTCCATTAAAATTATCCTTGAAATACATAATATCCATTAAGTAGATATGGGATAGATATAGTATCCAACAAACAACATGTGCCAAGAATTCAAAATTTCCAATATTTTTTTCCTACGCCAAAGGAAGACCTGCACACTATGGCTGAGTAAGGATCCATGGATGATTTTTTTGCATCATTAGATCATTTATTTAATATATTCAAATAATATAATCAGTAGGGTTCGACCCCTCACATAATGAACATAGAAAATGAAAAAAAATTCCATAACTCCACGAGTGGAATATGCAACTTTGTGAACCATAGTATAAGAATATTATTTTCCAGAGAAAATCTTAGAGTCTACAATACTAAGTAAATTAATTTTCACTAGTAACAAAAAATCATCATGGCAATTGACATTTAAAGTCACTAAATTTGGAGATATATACAAGTCATATTTGCAATGATACTGGGTATTTGTAAGTCTTGATTGGATAATTAAAGGTGTAAAAATTGGTAGAATTTTTCTACCTCGCACAACTCTATGAAGTTGGAATGAGATCAACCTACATTTATCCCCCTCACATGCATTGCTTGAATACCATAATAAATGTTAAGAGAACAAATGAAAAAAAGCAATAACATGGTAAGAAGGTATGGATCAGAGTGAATAGCATTCTAGAATTCACTTGATGATCTCCAAAATTTCTTTACAACACTTCTATTTATATTCTTTCTTTGCTTTGTAATTTATGCATTTAGATAGCATGTGACAACTACATTTCCCATACATCAGGTTGCAATAAATAAAATAAACATTAAATAATTCTAACAACAATGATAGTTTAGCTAGATTCTCACTACCACCTTGAAGCGTGATATTCTAAGACATAGTGCACATTGGCCTAACTCCACATGTGGTATTCTAGGGTAATGTGTTTAGCATGAGTTTGGAACTTGTTCTATTTCTAGGAATGTACCAAACATGTGTCAAACAAACTACGCTAGCATGTCACAATGTGTTTGGCACATTAATGTGAAAAAGGAATACTATGGGAGGGAAATACCACCAAAAAAGAATTTCAATCTTATTAATTTCTCTCTTATTGTCATAAAATGGTTCTAATAATATGCAAGTTAATGAAAAAAACAAGATTTGAAGGCATTCCTGGATTTTTGAAGGGATCCTCACTTTGTCATTTCTCCAATAGTATCATTCAATAGGGAAGTTCCATCCAAAATGAAAATTCACTTTCACTCTCAACAACTAGCTCTAAACAGTCTGCAAGTTAAGGAATAAAACTAATTTAAAGGGATCCTAAGTTTTTCATTTCTCCAATATTAGCATTCTTCTTCATTCATATTGCAGAGATCATGGCTCAATCATCAAGTGATGTTGTTGTATGCTAAGAGACCACTAGTTGGATGCTAAGTTCGAGAAGTGTGAATTCTCCAAGAAAGAAATTCAGTACTTGGGACATGTCATCTATGAAAAAGGGATTGCAGTAGACCCACAGAAGATAAAGGAAATTATGGAATGGCCTGTTCCTAGGGATTTCCCATGCATTCAATCTTTCCTGGGACTCACCAAGTACTATCAGAGGTTTATCCAGGGGTTTTCAAAGATAGCCTATCATATTACTTCCTTATAGAGAAAGGGGGTAAAGTTTGTATGGTATGTAAAGTATTAAGAGAGCTTTTAAAATTTAAAATGAGTATTAACCATGGCCCTGATCATGAAGGTGGATGGCCCCTATAAAGAATACACAATATGTAGTGATACTAGCTAGGAGGGATTAGGAAGAGTACTATCTCAGGAAGGGCATGTGGTATGTTAAAAATATCACAAGTTCAAGGATCATGAACAAAATTATGTAGTGCATGACTTAAACATGTGGCGTCAATACTTGTTAGGGAAAAGATTCCTTTTATTAACAGATAACACTTGCGTGAAGAATCTGTTTACTCAGCCTAGAATCAATGCAGAACAAGCATGATGGATGGCTTTCTTAAGCAAATTTGACTTTGATGTGAAGCATATCAAAGGTAAGGAAAATAAAGTGGCCAATGCACTTAGCCGAAGAACTCATGAATTATATGAGATCGTCGTGAGTCACCCAGAAGGTGATCTAGTGAGTAGAATAAAAATAGGTAGCTTCAATGATGCTGTATATGAAAATATACTAAATAAATTGCTAACAAGAGAGGTAAATTTGAATCGGACAAAATTCAAAGTAGATCGGAAAGGACTAATCTGGTTTAAAAGAAGAATATACATGCCTAATGTTGCATATTTTAAACTGTTTATTTTGAATGAAATGTACAAACCTCCTTATGCATAGCACCCTGGATAACTAAAGATGGTAACAAGCCCCAGGAAGCAACTCTAATGGCCTAATTTTAAGACTGATCTAGTTGATTACCTGTCTAAATGCTTGGAATGTAAACAGGTGAAGTCTGAACACCAGCATCCAGGAGGTTTGTTACAACCCTTACCAATTCCTGAATGGAAATGGGAGGTAATATCTTTGGATTTCATCACAGGTTTTCCTTTGACTAAAAAACAACATGATTCAATTATGGTGGTAGTTGACAAATTAGGCAAGTTTTCTCATTTTATACCTTTGAAATCAACTTATAAGGTTGCCAATGTTATATAAATATTCTTGAAGGAGATATTTTGACTTCATGGAGTGCCAAATATGGTAATTTATGACCAAGATGTCAAGTTTACATCCATCTTTTGGAAGTCATTGTTTGTAGGGTTGGAAACTAATATTAACTTCAACAAAGCATATCACCCTGAGAAAGTTGGGAAAACAGAATGAACCAGCCAAGTCATTGAGGACATGCTAAAGATGTATGTCATGGAGAGACCCACAAAGTGGGAAGATTATAAGAACCTAGCATACTTTTCATACAATAATGGCTACCAAGCCTCTTCCAAGATCAGTCCATTTGAAATTATGTATGGAAGGAAATGTACTACCCCTGTTAGTTGGGATAATCCTATAGATCGTGTGATTATAGGACCTGAAATGTTGCAAGACATGGAACAGACTGTGTGGGAAGTGTAGAAGAATCTGAAGGTGGAACAAGATCGCCAAAACTAGGAAGTTAATACCAGAAAGAGCTCCCTAAAACTGGGAAGTTGCACTAAACTAGCATTACGGTTCTGTGGACCCTTCCAAGTTTTGGAAAGGATTTGACCCATGGCATACAAAATGGCTCTTCCAACACATCTAAGAATTCATAATGTTTTTCATGTTTCATTACTAAAGAAATATGTATATGATTCCACTCACATCATTGATTGGAATCTGGTATAGGTGGAACTAGAGGGCGAGTTCCAAGTGGAACCTATGCGCATTATGGACTAGAAAGAAACTGTGCTTCGGAACCAAGTTGTCACTTAGGTTAGGGTGCAATGGAATCATTTTATCTCGAAGGAGACAAACTGGGTATTGGAAGATGCCCTACGAAAGCAATACCCAGGTCTGTTTCTAGAAAGTATGGAAGATGACTGAGAACACTATGCACAGTGTTACATTAAGGGGGAAATGATGTAATATCCCCCAATTTTGTAAAAAATTTTGAAATACTATTTTATTTTTGTTTTGTTTAAATGTGATTGGCAGACCAGGAATGTGCCAATAGGTCCTTGAAGGAAAAATGTAACTAAAACATTATGCTTAGAATACAAATATGAATGAAAGGGAAAATTGCTTGTTGTATGCTACCCAAAAGTTTATTGAAAACATTACACTAGTTAAGATAGGTGTTAACCTAATGTATACCCAACTAAGATACTCTCAAAGTCCAACACAATAATATTTAGTAATAGTACCAAACGTGATCTATGTTCTTCTTTCACTTACTCTCCCACTGAGCCCCACTCTTAAAACTCACACCCCATCTCAAAAAATATTTTATGTTCATGCTTCTCTCATGAATATAGAGGTGTCTTCAATAACTCTCCATTAATGTTTTTTATGGTGTCATTGCAAATCAAGATACCTTCTTAATTACTTGCACCAAAATCACATAAAAATAACCCATCCTATACTTCAAAAACAATAAGCATTAATATTAAATCGAGATCATTACATTAGATCGCATGGTCAATGAGTGGTTGGTGGGATCAATGTGATTCCAAAGAGGAAAATTCCCTTCAGATTACATGGCACAAACCATTGTTGAGAAATTGAACAATGGGTGGATAAAATTGTATTCCAAAAATTAAGATCTAATATAATTTGTTGGATGATAATTGGGTTCAATCGTATCGACAATAGGCCACAAAGGAAAACACCTTTCACATAAATACACCAGAAAGTTGAATTTTTGTGGTGGCTAGGATTTTCTATCCAATTTGATTAGGTGGATATAGGTAGCTAGAGGTCATTCAAAATTCTCCAAAACCTCATAGGATCCCAACCCTTTGGATTATGATCTAGAAGATCAGAAGGTTGGAGGAATTAAGTTGTTTTTTCCATTAAAATGATCCTTGAAATACACAATATCCATTAAGTAGATATGGGCATGATCTAGTATCCAACAAACAACTTGTGCCAAGCATTCAAAATTTCAAAGATTTTTTCCTAAGCCAAAGGAAGACCTGCACACTATAGTTGTGTAAGGATCCATGGTTGATGTTTTGCATCATTAGATCATTGATTTCAGATAGTCAAATAATATAGTCAATAGGGTTTGAATCCTCACATAATGAATATATAAAAGAGAACAAATCCATAATTCCACAAGTGGAATATGCAACTTTGTTGCATAGTACAAGGAGATTGTTTTGTAGAGAAAATATTAGAGTCTACAGTAATAAGTAAATTAATTTTCACTAGTAACAAAAAAAAATCATGTCAATTAACATTTAAAGTCACATAAATTTCAAGATATATACAATTCATATTTGTAATGATACTGGGTATTTGTAAGTCTTGATTGCATCATTAGAGGTACAAAATTTGGTATAAATTGTCTATCTCGCACCACTCTATCAAGTTGCGAATGAGATCAACCTCCATTTATTCCCCTCATATATCTTGCTTGGATACCAAAATAAGTTTTAAGATAGCAAAGGAAAAACAAAATAAAAAATAACGTGGTAAGGAGGTATGGATGAGAGCGATTAGCATTCTCGAATTCACTCTGATGATCTCCAAAATGTGTTTACAACACTTCTATTTATATACTTTCATTACTTTGTAATTTATGGAATTACATAGCCTGTGACCACTTTATTTCCCATACATAATCTTGCAATAAATAATATAAACAATAAATAATTCCAACAACAATGAAAGTTTAGCCTAAAGTCTCACTACCACCTTGACACATGATATTCTAAGACATAGTACACATTGGCCTAACTCCACATGTGGTATTCTAGGGTAATGTGTCTAACATGTGTTTGGAACTTGTTCTATTTATAGGAATGTACCGAAGATGTGTGAAAAACACTACCCTAGCATGTCACACTGTGTTTGGCACATTAATGTGAAAAAGGAAAACTATGGGAGGGAAATACCATCCCAAAAAAGAATTTCACTCTCATTAATTTCATTCTTATTCTCATGAAATGGATCTAATAGTATGCAAGTTAAGGAACAAAACAATATTTGAAGGGATTCCTGGAGATTTGAAGGGATCTTATCTTTTTCATTTTTCCAATAGTATCATTCAATACGGAAGTGCCATCCAAAAATAAAATTCACTTTCACTCTCAAGAACTGGCTTTAAACAGTCTACAATTTAAGGAATAAAACATATTTAAAGAGATCCTAAGTTTTTCATTTCTCCAATAGTAGAATTCTTCTTCATTCATATTGCAGAGAACATGGCTCAATCATCAAGTAATTCTTCTAAAGGTCAAATAAAATTGAATAATGATGGTGACTATGTCGCTAACTTGCTTCCTCTCCACTAAGTATATTTATTATTTTATAGCTCCATCTATTATACGTGGTGATGCTAGTGATATAAATAATGTTGCTACAACAAGAAAGCAATCTTGACGAATTAAATACCTACTTCGCAATATGTAACTAGAAAACAAAGGCATTGTGTTGTGTGGATTTATAATTTCAACCGTATCAAATTCAAGAGAACCTACTACCAAGTTAAGAGCCATTTGTTGGCCCTCAAGCATAAATGAATTTGTGGTTGTCATAAAGTGCATCTGGTCCAATGGAAACATACAACAAGAGAGGACACAAAAAGGCAAGTAGGACACAAAAATGTGATAATTGTTTCCATTCTTGAGGAAAACATTAAGTAGAAGTGGGAATGGGACTATGTAATCACTTAAATTGGTCATGGTGATTTATGATAAGATCACCAAGGGACTTTGAGTTTAAGAATGAAGGGGTCATTGCTACCTTGGATGGCTTCTTCTTTCTTTGGTTTGTGATTTACCATCCTCGGAGGCTTTCCCTAGGAGATCTAGGTCAAAATAGCAAACATTTAAGATCAGATCAAAATTCCAACACAAGGACTAGTTTGTTTCCTACTTCAAAAGTGTAACTCTAAGAGCAAATCAACAAAAAAAAAGTAGTTCGGCACTCAAATACGCCATGCAACATAATATTCTATGTCAATATGCAATTGGAAGTCAAATATGGAGTGGCAATTTGCAAATCTAAACCAAAAAGTGATATGAAACAAAGTGGTAATTATTAATATGTCTTTCTAGTTTTATGTTTAGTACAACTCACATGAATACGATGTCGTAGCCTTTTTTTCTTATTATAAGTCTAAATGGCATTATTTAAATGGTTAACTCGACACTTGAAACTTTTGGTTTGGAAATTACATAAGGAGGGATCAATCCAACAAATTAAAGTGCATGTGGAAGCTAATACCTAGGAAATACATGTGGTAATTGAATCCATCTTGATGAATTAAGTAATGTTATTTAATACTTTGATTATTACACTAATTTAATAGAACACAATTTATTGGGGAACTTCTAGGGTAATGTTATTTAATAATTTGATTATTACACTAATTTAATAGAACACAATTTATTGGGGAACTTCTAGGGATGTAACACAAATTATTGGGAACTTAATGGGATGTATCTAACCAAAACCTTTGTGATTGTATCCTAGCCAAAGTAATCAGGAGGAAACCGTAGATTGATTTGTAAGACCATGAATATCCTAACTAAGAATTTATTTTATATGCTATATTGAAGAAACATTTTTGTGACGCGATAACTCACAATCATCCGTGGATATGTTGGAACACCTTGGTTTTTTTGTTTTTGTTTAATGAGATGAATAATTTTCTTTAAAGAAAGTCAACAAGCTATTTTCTTACACTAGATAAAAATATTGTGAATCCTCATACAAGTTTGTGTCTTTCTGAAATGAATCATCATACAAGTTTGTTCCTTTTGGAAACGAATTTGAGACAAAATTCGAAGATTCATATGAAACAATCTATGTTATTTACTTAACATATTCCCTTAGGAAAGGGTTCTTGTCAAGGTCACTATTTCAAAAGATGTGAATGAATTTTTGTACATGGTTTGCTTGAAGCTATATGAAAGCTAGTGTAGAGGTTGAAATTAATAAAAACTAAGCTTTTTTAGTTAACAGGATAAAAACATCGAAGAAATTGGGAAGTTGATCTTTAGATTGGTCATTTGAGCACCTACACACATTTCCGTTTAAGAACAAGCTAATAACTATTACAACATGAATTTAATAAATTCTCCAATCCATTCAATATGATAGTTACTTTAAGAAACTTATTGCTCAATCAGTATCCATATTGATTGAATAAAATGATTCAATTGAAATATCCTATATAGCTATTTCATTCAATCCCCTCCATCTTGACTAAATTTGTGATCTGTGTATGCTGATATCTCTATCATATATATGTGCTAGTCAACAAAGATGGTTAAATTCCAATCATTTAGGATTTCATGCACTCAAAATATTTTCAAACCTAAAAGTTTTTTTTTTTTTAAATCAAATCATTGGAGGTATATGTTTATGTGTATATGTTGTACACTTTCGCTGTTATCACTACAGGTGTCAAATTTAACAATGAAATTTGATACCTTGTGTTATTAATATTAATGGTGGTGTTTAAGTGTCACAATTGACCACGCAAGCACTTCAACATCAAAAAGTCATTCCAAGAATTTTCAACATCAACAAATCAACCAAAGAATTCTCCAACGATGATAACATTCACTCTGTTGGTTAGATTCATATTCATATTTTTGATATTTAAGAAGTTACTTCTACTATGTTGGTTGAATAAATAATCATGCACAGTTCATGAGAAAATTGCAAGTCACAATCATAGAATTATTTCATATGAATTCTACCCTCGATACAACATCCCTCAATATCTACAATTTATTGACCTTATTTTCCACAATTCAAAAACCCCCCTTTATGAATGGATGTGATAAGATATTCCTTAACAAGGTAAAACCCTCCATAAGAAAGACCTACCATGAACAAGAAAATACAATTTTGTGGTTACCAAATGTATCACCAATTTTATCATTACCTAAAAGTCTTTCCACTCATTCTTGCAATAATTTTTTTTCATTTCCAATAACTTCACAACTTCTACTACTCAAATTCTCTCATATATATATATATATATAACTTCCACTTAACCCTCTTATTGGGAGAAATGAAATGAACTTTTAAAGATGTCAAATGCAATCCTCAATTACAATTGCTATTTTAACTCTATAATCACTTTACAAAGAAAAGTTACTCAAAATTTTAAATTTTATCCGATTTTAAACCCAAAAAAGAAAGTCTTCCACTTTATATTCACTTTACAAAGAGAAGGTACTATCCCACTTCAACCAAAAGCTTGGTATAAAAGTGTTACAATTTATAAAAAGAGCTAGAAAAATTCAGGTGTTTATCGGATTCTATGCCCAGAACAAACCTCAATACAGCTCTTCCAGTATGCAAAAACAACATGAATAAATATGAGTATTCATAGCTAGGGTTCACTCGTTACAAGTGTTTTGTTTTTAACGTTTGCTTCTTTTTATTTAAACAATTGCAATGATTACACAAACTAAGTTTTATCGATGCCAAGATCAGATGAATTTAGACAGACTAATCCAGGAGTTTATCCGATTCTATGCCCAGAACAAACTTCAATACAACTCTTCCACTATGCAAAAACAACATGAATAAATATGATTATTCGTAGTTAGGGTTCACTGGTTACAAGTGTTCTGTTTTTAACGTTTGCTTCTTTTTATTTAAACAATTGCAATGATTATACAAACTAAGTTTTATCGAGATCGATGCGCAGACTAATGTACTCCATTCGTTTTCCTCTATACATGAAAGTACTCGTGAATCAGAACATGCTCGAAGTTCCCAGCACTGAAAGCCACCTATATCCCATTGCAGCAAAAGAAGAAAATATTACTTTTCGCAGTATCTATATGTAGATGATAGCACTCGGGTATGAATCTGTGTAAAAGCATTTCATATTGAACATGAAAACGACTGAAAGCTGAACAATGCCACAACATTAGAAGTGACTCATAATATTTATACAGAATTCCATAACGACCGTATGTTCAAATACACGCATTCCCAATAAAGATCGGGTACCAGCCAACCGATGCCAACTATAATTAAAAAACTCAATAGATTCTTGAAAACGCTTCATGCTTCTTAAAATGTGTTGAAAGCTTAAACATGGTAATTAACGCTTAAACATATGTAATTAATATGAAAAGCTAAAACATTGTAATTAATATCGATCATGAGTATCCCACAAACAACAAAAGATAGCATTGACCACAATCGGTCGATTATCGATCAAACTTGTACTTGACTATATGGTTTTTTAACTAATACAAACCCAAAGTCGACTGTTAAGCGCTTGAAACAAAAAAAAAAAACACTTCATAAATGTCTAAAAGTAAACAGTTGGCCGGATTCATGTCGATCTTGATTTTCAGAAAAATCTACTAAAGTGAGATTTCTCAGTCGCTTTCTGCATCCATCAGTCTGGTTGACCGAGATAAGAATACCATAATTTAACACATAATTCCATGAAGGGAGGCTCCTTCATGTTCTACGAGACACATCAATCTCCAAGTCGGTGTATTCTTCTTTGGGTCTAAAATGAGAATCGAGTATACTTTAAAGTTGGATTTCTCAGTCACTTTCTGCATCCATCCAACATCTTTAATATTTCATCAACTTATTCTAGAATCATCCAAAAGTGAAAAAAATGAGTCTGGTCGACCAAGATACGAATACCATAATTAAACACATAATTCCACGATGGGAGGCTCCTTCATGTTCTACGAGACACATCAATCTCCTAGTCGGTGTATTATTCTTTGGGTCTAAAATGAGAATTAGCTTTCCTAGACACATCAAATTTCAGCTTCTAGTTGATGCTCACACATCGATATACATGGTCTCATCTCTTCCTTTCAGCAACTAAGACAAACTGTTATTCATATAAACAAAAACATCCAGCAATCAACTATCCAGGAATTCTTGAATAGCTCTGTGCATATCTACCTATAGAAAGACTCAAAGCATATTCATATTCATTTTCACATTCATATTCATATTTCTCATTTTCGAGAAGGATTTCTTATCCAGGCTGTAAATTTGATGCACATGCCATTGTATGTTAGTTTTGGTTATTTTTTTTTGTTGGATGGATTAAAGTAATTGAGAGGGGGGGTGAATCAGTTACTTACCAAAGTTCATCTTTTTAAAGGATGTTTCAGATTTATTATGGACATATGTTTAAACCATTCAACATATAGCAGCAAATTAAATAACAATCAACATTCAATCACATCAACGAACACAAGACACAATGTTTTCATGACGAAACAGTAAACACTCTTCTTCTTAAGAATGAAAGGTAAGCTCCAACTCCTCTTTACATTCTTTTATTTTTCCTGAGGTTCAACCTAGACGAGGCTGCTACCTCTGGAAGCTCCAACTTCCAATTATACAAGCACCAACTTGTGTCTATTTTCTGGCAACAACCAGAGGAATGCTACAACACCCTAGAGAACTTCTGTTCTCCCTTGCTCCACCCTACCACCCAGAGAACTCTTTGAGTTACAGAATGAATCAACCCCTTACAACCCCTCACTGTCTATGACTAGGCTTTATAAATCAATATTTACATTATGATTCTGAATTATACAGTATTGCAAATGTTATAATTTTATCTCTGCACATTTTCTTTGTTTATCATCAAGACTAAGCATAGGAAGAACTCACCGAGACTGTTACTGTATCATTCATGTATTCTTTCTCATCTGGACTCTTCATGTTCTGCAACTGTTAATCTCTATTCATCATCGTATTTATCTCTTCGATTCTTTTCTACAATGTTCTCAATCTCTTATCCTTGAACTTACCTTTCAGAACCGCTCACCTCTCTAGTCTTCTTGCTACAATATGTATATATATATTTTTCAGTCGATTCACATTCTCTCCGTTTATTACAGAAACGGTTACGGACGCTTCATGTACCATCTAACTGCAAATGAGAAATAGTTAATAGCTTTTTAACTGTCAAGACTCTTAACGTCTTGAATGCTGATCGATTCACATTCCGTGAATGCCATAGATTTTCAAAGTCTCTAACTGGAAAAATCTTTAAGTCCTTTGACTCTCTGCATTCCGCAATTAGTCATCAATTGCTTGAATACGTTTTAAATCGGAAGATAATTTGCTTATTCGCCCGCCGTTGCGGAAAGATGATCAGCTTCAGTCTTGATATTCTTCTCTGATGCATTTGCCTTAGTCGGCTGATTGTTTGGTTTTGCATCAGAACGTTTTGTTCTTTCATTCTTCGCCGTTGCAGCTCCTCAACGAGCTAATCATCCGCCATATATGTTTTGCTTGCCACGGAGCCCATAGTCTTTCCGTCTTCCATCATTGCGGATGTGAATCAGACTATTCTTCCGTAGTCTTTTATTCTTCCACTCGCCGATATGTTTGTTTTCCACGGAGCCCGTAGTCTTTCAGTCTTCTGCCATTGCGGATAAAAAAGTCATTATCCTTCTGGCGTTGCAGATGAAACCAATCATTATCCTTCCGGATTCCGCCGTTGCGGCTGCGGAAAGCTTTATCTTTTCCAGTCGTCCATTCGTTTTAAACCCACCGTTGCGGATTGATTTATTCTTCACGGCTCCGTCGTTGCAGCTCCCAAAGTGGTTAAGCCTCCAAAGTGTAAAACCTGCCAACTTCCGATTGAGAGTTTTGAGGCTCCGACGTTGCGGCTCCTATTCCACTTTTCGCTCCAACATTACGGATGAGGATGTCCTTCCGACTTCCGATGTTTTGAAGCTTCTGGCATTGTAGCTCCCGTTCCGCTCCAACTTCCGATTTTTTGAAGCTTCCAACATTGCGGCTCCTGTTCCACTTTGACTTCCAATGTTTTGAAGCTTCTGACGTTGCGGCTCCTGTTCCGCTTTTCGCTTCGACGTTGCAGAAGGGGATGTCCTTTCGACTTTCAATGTTTTAAAGCTCCGGCGTTGCGGCTGTAAATGAGATTATTCTTCCGCTGTTGCGGTTCCTGATTTCACTATCACGCCGACGATAATATCCTGATTCCGCTATTACGCTATTTCGCTCGTTCTGTTCTTCGCTATGTAACATTAAGTATTGATTGCATGTATGTTTCGCATGCTCTATTTCAGATCCTGCCCATTCTGTATAGTGTGATGCAACGCTTGTGTTTCAATGAGACTTCGTATGTTAAAATCCATGGTATAGAATAATGTTGAGTTTCAATATAACGCTGTATCCATGTGTTTCGATGTGTAACATTTAGAGCTGTGACATTATTCTCATCTATGGTTGTAACATTATCATTTGCTTCATTACTGCTGTGACTTCCTTTGATTCATCCTGTTGTGGTTTTGTCTGTGAGTGAAACATTCAAAGTTTGGCATATGGAAACATTCAGACTGTGAGAAAAACTGGCTAACAAACTCCCCCTTTGACATGATGACAAACTTTGAAAGCTTTCTCCCCCTTTTGACATCCATGGCAAAGATGGAAAGAGAACTCCCCCTATGAATATGTCTCCCCCTGTCACTGTGAAACAACTAACAGCTGAAAAGATGAAACCAATCTGTACTGAATATGTTTAGAAAGAAAGAGAACACAGACATAACCAAAATGTGGAACCATTTGACACCAGGGAATCAGAACTTGTAATGTGAATGAAAAAATATTCAGAGGGGACAAACCCCCAACTGAGCTCGAAGCATTTCAAACTGAGGTTTGGGAAGAGGCTTAGTGAAAATATCAGCAATTTGGTCTTTTGTTCCAACATATTCAAGCTGAATAACTTTGGACAGCACCTACTCTCTTAAAAAGTGATATTTGATGGGTATGTGTTTAGTCTTTGAATGCATCACTGGGTTCTTTGAAATGCTTATTGCACTTGTATTATCACAGAAAATGGGAATGGGATCATCATTCTGTATGTGCATATCCTTCAACATCTACTTCATCCAAAGAATATCGGTGCAGCATCCTGCTGCTGCTATATACTCTGCTTCAGCTGTAGATAATGAAATAGATGATTGTTTCTTACTGGACCAGCTTACCAAACACCCTCCAAGAAAGAAGGCAGCACCACTGGTACTTTTCTTGTCATCAACACACCCAGCCCAGTCAGCATCAGTAAATGCATATAAGTCCAGAGAGTTATCTTTTGGATACCATAAACCATGATTTGCTGTTCCTTTTAAGTATCTGAAAATCCTCTTTACAGCCAACAAGTGACCATTCTTAGGTGAAGCCTGAAATATTCCAACCTGACAAACAACATGCATAATGTATGGCCTAGTTGCTGTAGCATAGAGTAGACTGCCAATCATAGATCTGTACATATTCTGCTCTACATCTCCAGAGTCATCATCTTTACTGAGTTTACATCCAATGACCATAGGTGTACCAACTGGCTTACAGTCCTCCATTTTGAATTTCTTTAACATTTCATTAATGTATTTAGTCTGAGAGATAGAGATACCTCTATCACATTGATTGATTTGTAATCCAAGAAAGAACATCATTTCTCCTAGCATAGACATTTCGAATTCCTGCTGCATTCTTTCAACAAACTTTGTGCTCGTTCTATCATTGTCACTCCCAAAAATTATGTCATCAACATAAACTTCTATAATAATCAGACTGTTATTCTCTTCTTTAATGTATAGGTTACTATCTGTGTGACCTTTCTTAAATCCTTGCTGCATCAAGTAAATATCTAGTCTGGAGTACCATGCCCTAGGTGCTTGCTTTAATCCATATAACGCTTTCCTCAATCTGTAAACAAATTGTGATGCATCCTGTACATGAAATCCTTCTGGTTGCTCCATGTAGACTTCCTCTTCCAGATCACCATTCAGAAAAGTTGACTTCACATCCATTTGGTAGAATTTAATTTGTTTGGAGCTGGCATATGCTAAAATCAACCTTATTGCTTCCATTCTAGCAACAGGGGCAAATGTTTCATTGTAATCAATCCCTTCTACCTGTACATAACCTTTGCAAACTAGTCTTGCTTTATTTTTGGTTACTTTTCCTGTATCATCCGGTTTATTCCTGAAAACCCACTTAGCTCCCATTACATTTTTGTTTGCAGGTCTAGGAACTAGTTCCCAGGTATGATTCTTTTCAATTTGGCTAAGCTCTTCCTTCATAGCATTTACACAATGTTCATCTTTGATAGCTTCATTCACATTATTCGGTTCAGTTAGAGAGAGAAGTGATACTCGCTTTTCAAGGATGGGTTGCTGTCTTTTACTTCTTGTCTCAACACCTGAGTTTATATCCCCAATAATCAACTCTTGAGGGTGATTTTTATGTATTCGACTACTTGGAGATTTTGTTAAAATTGTATTTTTTGAAGGACTGTAGCATTGTTCATCATCACTTGTAGATCTGTCACTGTCATTAGCCTTAGCCTCTTCTATTTCATCCTCTTCATCATCTGACCTGTGCTTGTCAAATATATCATGAGTCTCAAACTCCTTTTGCTTAGTCTTTGATTTTAAGAATGCAGATTCATCAAATGTTACATCTATTGCTTCAACGATCTTTCTTAGTATGAAATTATAACATTTATATGCTTTTCTAGAGCAGGAGTAGCCAACTAATACTCCATCATCGGTTCTAGAGTCTAATTTTCCCAAATGTGGATCTACTCGTTTGATATAACACTTACAGCCAAAAATCCTGAAATGTTTAACACTGGCTGGTCTTCCTTTCCACATTTGATATGGCGTGACAAACTGGTTATTTCTTAGCAGGCATCGATTTAGTATGTGAACCGCTGTGTGAATAGCTTGAGGCCAAAGCACATTACTCAACTTTGCTTCTTGGAGCATGGTTCTAGCCATTTCTACCAATGTTCTATTTTTCCTTTCTACTACCCCATTCTGCTGGGGTGTTTCAGTCACAGATAACTGTCTTTTTATCCCGTTCACATCACAAAATTTGTTAAATTCATTTGGCACGTACTCTCCTCCATTATCAGATCTCAGGCATTTTATTTTCTTGTCACATTCATTTTCAACAAATTCTTTAAACGTTTGAAAGCAGTCAAAAGCTTCAGATTTATTTTCCAATAAGTAAAGACAAGTCATTCTAGTGTAATCATCTACAAATAATAAGAAATACTTTTCTCCTTTCATCCCTTTTGTTCTCATGGGCCCACAAATATTAGTATGCACTATCTCAAGCGGTTTAGTTGTGGAGTATTCTTTTGTTTTAAATCTGACTCTTGTTTGTTTCCCATGCTGGCATTGCTTGCACACTGAACCTGAGAGATTCTTTAAAGATGGTAAATCTCATACAGCTTCATTCTTACTTATATTTATCAGATAATCAAAATTGATGTGACCTAGTCTCTTGTGCCACAACCAGCTTTCATTCTAATTACTAAGACAACATTCATTCTTTTTCTCATCTAGAATATAGACATTGCTTGCACTTCTTGTGGCTGTACCAATTAGTTTATCTGTTTTCACATCTCTGATTTGACATCCATTTGAATCAAATATCATGTAGCGTCCCTTACCACATGTTTGACTAACACTCAGCAGGTTGTGTTCCATGTCTTCTATCAACAGGACATTTTCAGCCAAGTTTTTCTTATTGTTTAAACACACAGTCCCTCTTCCAATTATTCTAGCTGTCTGATCATTTCCAAATGTCACAGATCCCTCTTTTCCTTTGTCTAGTTTGATAAACAAATGTTTACTTCCTGTCATATGTTTGGAGCATCCATTGTCTATTATCCATTTGATTTTATGTTCAGCTTGCAGTGCTACGTTACAATTTTCAGCCTTCAGATTTTCAGTCTTCCTTTTCTGGATTTGAGTTTGTTGATGAGCATAGATGGGTTTACTAACTTTATGAAAGTTAGTAGGACAATTTCTTGAAATATGGCCAAAATTTTGACACTTATAGCATTCTGTTTCATGATTCAGAACATCAAACCTGTTTCTGTTTTGACTTGTCAAATCTTTCGTTTTTCCATAACCATGTCTAGGATTCTCATAACCATTATGTTCAGATATCTTTCTTGAAAACTTATCACACAATGCAGCCTTGTGTCCATAATTGTAACAGAAGAAACAATAGCCATTGAATTTGTATTGATACCTGCCAGGTGTTCTTCTCTAAACATTTGGTCTTGACTTTTCTTCCTGTTTCTCAACCACTGACTTCTTATCAGCCCCTTTCTCATTCTTCTTTTCTATACCTGTTGCTTTCACATCTGAACTAGAACACTCATTAGTCACTGCTGCCTTATAACCAAGTCCAGTTTTATCATTTATAGATCTTTGACTTTCTATTATCTGATCTAGAATTGATGAACTGTGATTCATGTTACTTTCATGAACCTTCTTCCTTAATAGGACAACTTCTAATTTCAGATTTTCAATCTCTTTATCCTTTTCAATAATTAATTTATTTAGAGATTCTTCAGTGATTCTAGCTTCTTCCAGTTTTATTTTTAATTCACTCATCATTGCTTCAGTTTTCAAATGAGTCATTTGATTTTTTCAACTCATCCTCAAGTTCTTTAACATTTCTCTTAAGATGTCTACATTCTTTTCTTTCTTTTCTTAAATCATATAGAGAACTTACCAATTCTGCTTCCAAATCCACTTCACCGTCTTCTTCCTCTTCAGATTGGTCTTTCTGATTTTCCAAAGCCATAAAGAGATTCTCATGTGACTGATCATCACTTTCATTGGAATCAGATATATCACTTTATTCTTTAGTAAATAAACTCTTCTTCTTGAAAGTACGTATATTGAAAGACTTCTTGTATTTATTTTTGTATTGCTTTGGTTTTTTACTGCTTTATTCCTAATTGTCAGAGTTCTTACTATATGGACATTTGGAAGCAAAGTGGCCTATTCTACCACATCCAAAACATTTCAAAGGAAGCTTACCTTTGTACCTACCTGTACCCTTTCTTAAGCTCTTGACAAAATTTGCTTTTTCTTCATCTTCTTCTGATTTTTGAGAATGGTTCACTTCTTCTTCATTCTTCTTCTTCTTCTTCTTTGCTGCTTTGAATGTTGCTTCTTTCCTGGAAGAAGTCTCACCAGAAATTCTCATTTCATGTGCACTTAGTATTCCACTAAGTGTATCCATATCTAAGGTATCTAAATCTACTCTTTCTTCTAATGCAGAAACCTTAGGATTAAATCTAGCAGAAAGAGATCTAAGAACCTTTTGTACAAGATCTTTGTCTTTAATCTTTTGTCCTAGCCCTCTCATGGTATTGGCAACTTCATCTATTCGAAGAAAATAAGTGGCTATATCTTCAGATTCTTCCATTTTCAAACTTTCAAATTGAGATCTATATGTTTGTAATTTGGCATTTTTAACTTTATCATCCCCTTCATAGACTATTTTCAGTTTGTCCCAAATTTATTTTGCTGAGGTACAGTTCATTACTTTAACAAATTCTGAAGCTGCTAGGCCTCCTAGAATACCATACATAGCCTTTGAATTACTCTCATAGAGTCTTCTACTTATAGGATCTATTGGGATAGTGGATGGAACATTATATCTATTTAAACAAGCTTTCCATACATCAACTCCTTGAGACTGTAGAAACAGTTTCATTCTTATACTCCAAAAGCCATAATTATGCCCATCAAATAGACGCAGTCCATGTTTGGTAAATTATGATTTCTTGTCCATTGTTTAGGATCTAGCTTCCAGTGGTTAAACTGATTTGAAAAAACCAGCTTTGATACCAATTGTTGGACAGATTAAAGTAATTGAGAGGGGGGGGAGTGAATCAGTTACTTACCAAAGTTCATCTTTTTAAAGGATGTTTCAGATTTATTATGGACATATGTTTAAACCATTCAACATATAGCAGCAAATTAAATAACAGTCAACATTCAATCACATCAACGAACATAAGACACAGTGTTTTCATGAGGAAACAGTAAACACTCTATTCTTAAGAATGAAAGGTAAGCTCCAACTCCTCTTTACATTCTTTTATTTTGCCTGAGCTTCAACCCAGACGAGGCTGCTACCTCTGGAAGCTTCAACTTCAAATTATACAAGCACCAACTTGTGTCTATTTTCTGGCAACAACCAGAGGGATGCTACAACACCCCAAAGAACTTTTGTTCTCCCTTGCTCCACCCTACCACCCAGAGAACTCTTTGAGTTACAGAATGAATCAACCCCTTACAACCCCTCACTGTCTATGACTAGGCTTTATAAATCAGCATTTACACTATGATTCTGAATTATACAGTATTGCAGATGTTATAATTTTATCTCTGCACATTTTCTATGTTTATCATCAAGACTAAGCACAGGCAGAACTCACCGAGACTGTTACTGTATCATTCATGTATTCTTTCTCATATGGACTCTTCATGCTCTGCAACTGTTAATTTCTATTTATCATCGTATCCAACTCTTCAGTTCTTTTCTGCAATGTGCTCAATTCACTAGTGGAAATGAGAGATTAGTGACCAAAAAAATGACCAAAATCCGCATATCAATGACCACTTTTGGTTTGGCGAACGCTGGTGGCTAATTTACGGTCTTTTATTACATGACCAAATTTGGTCATTTTTATTTTGGTCATTTATAGCTTGTGAGTTGGTCATTAATTTGGTCATATATTTGAATCAATGACCAAATATATGACCACATTTGTGACCAAATTAACGACCACATGACAAGCTAGAATATGACCAAATTTGGTCGCATAATAAAAGACCATAAATTAGCCACAAAAACTGATTTTTGGTCATTGATATGCGAATTTTGGTCATTTTTCTGGTCATTTGTATCTCATTGTTTGGTCGCGTATCTTTTAAATTATTGGTCATTTTATTTGCGAATTTTGGTCTTTAATCTCATTTATTGGTCACTAATTTAGTCAATTTTTAGTCGCTTTATGTATGGTCATTATATTTTAGTAGTTTGAATGGTGTCCATTATTAATCAATATAAATTTTTAATAGGATATTATGTTTAAATTAAAAAAAAAAATCATACATTTATTCTCATCTAATACACATGCGAATTATGCAGTCACATTATAATTAATTACAACACTTGTAAATAAAATCTAATACACATGTAAATCATGTAATGTCACATTAATTAATTAATAATTACAACATTGATACATAATATAAAGTACAACCATATATATAAGTTTTAAACCACAAACTATATTATATGAAACGTCAAAAGTATTACAATAAATATGAGTTTTCTCAAAAACACATATTAATTTCTATATAACTTTATGGGAAAGCCATCACTTTTCAAAATATTACAATGGCTAAACCATCATACTTGCACTTGGTTGCAAAACCATACTTAGATCCCACATCAACAGCTTCAAAACCATACTTAAATCCCATGTTAGCATCTTGAAAGCCTCAACATCAGGCTCTTCATATCGAATGCCAAATCCTCAGGAGTGAGCTCTTCATACTCAAGGGCCCACTTATAAGTTAAGCTCACTCCTACAAAATCCAATAAAAAATAATCACTTGTAAAATACAAAAACAATGAACTGTAAATTAGAAAAACAATGAAGAAAATTATTTATCTTGTTCAACAGCTAACAACAATAATCAAGATCATGTGCAAAATAGGAAAATCTAATATAACAAATTCAATTTAAGAATTGGTTAAAATTAAACTTGAATGGCTAAATCTGCAACTATTTAGTACCTAAGAAAATTAGAACTCAGCTCTAAACCAAGAAATGGATTTCAACAGGAAATATAATCAACGAATCCACAAAACAATTATGCTCGACTGCACAGGTAGAAACCTGTATACATAGTGCAATCTGTGAAGGAGTTCACCCCTATATGTCATGTGGTTAATGAATGACATGAAAACTATGGAAACTGATGAATGATTTAAGAAAGTCTCAAATCCAACGCCCAAAAGAATAAATAATAGATTTCTTTACCTATGGAGTCGCCATTCTGCTATGTATGATTTGGTGCAAAAGTGTAACAAATGCACTCAAACACAAGTTGGAAATGCTGGTGCAACAAAAACGTAAAATGTATGACTTGTGTATGTGAGAAAAGTTGTATAAACCTACTTTCCCAAACATGCAATAAACATAAATCAAAAGAGAAGAGGGAAGTGAAACCTTAGGGGAAGCCGCTTGATGAGCTGGCCTTGTTGGAACAAGAGAAGGTGAACTAAAAAGAAGAATTGTCTTTTATGGAGTGCTTCCATGGCGCTCAATAATAGCTACAAGGAACATGTTAACAGGTGTTATAATAAAAATCAATATATATTTTTAGTGGAAACAACTTACAACTCTTCTAATCGAGATGAAAAAAAAAATTACACTACTACAACAAATTCTCAGGCCAAGTCCAAGCAATCATAACTTCAAAATATCTAGAGACCAACACTACCAATTTATATTGTTTGACATAACAGAGCACTAATATACCTCATCTAAATCTGCTGATGCATTGCAAGGCAGGAGCTTTAAGGCCTCTCATAAACTGAACACTTGTTTTTGGAGCTCATAAATCACAAGAAAGTGTCCAACCCAACCATAACCACCAAGTCCTTCACTATCCACGTTCTGTAGTTGTGACATGTTCATACTTAGCCTGGTCTGTATTTCCAATTCCCGTGGGGCTATCGCCTACAAGAGATAGAAACTATTATAGCATAACTAGAGAAAGAAACATATCGTTTTTAATTATTTGTGGAATGAATGCTTTGGGTTGCAAATGTGCAAAGAATAGTACAGTAAAAATACTTCAAGCAAAAAACAACTACCTTTAAGGCTCTTCCTAGAAGGGCACAGTATACAAGAAACAAATAACTATTTCTAACTCTCTTTATCATTCTGGTAAGTATCAAGAGATTTAAAAATTTCCTAGTTTCCCATGATAGAAATATTTTAACTTTTTAATAAGTTGCAAAGAAACAGGGATCAAACCTACACCCAACAGAGCTGCAAAGCATTAAAGTGTAGAGAATGGTAAAACTGTGTTCATGAATGTTCTAAGATATGGTAAAACTGTCTTAAATTACTTGATTCTTGGAAGAAGGCTGTGGCCTCACAAGTTGCAGCTTACAGTCATGAAAACAAAGCTACAAAGTCAAAAGAGAAACCATCCAAATCAAATTCAGAAGAGAAGCAACCCAAATCTGTTACAGTTAAGATCAATGCCAATAATGAAGAAAAGAAAGGTTACAGTGGAAACAAAGCTACAAAGTCAGAAGGGAAGCAATCCAAATCTGTTGCAGCTAACATCAGTGCTAATAAGGAAGAGAAGAAGGGTTACAGTTGTAGCAAAGCTACAAAAACAGAAGAGAAACAATTCAAATCTAGTACAGTTAAGGTCTATGCTGATAAGGAATACAAGAAAGGTTACAGTGGAAGCAAATCTACAAAGCCAGAAGAGAAACAATACAAATTGGAGACAGTTAAGGTCTGTGCTGATAAGGAAGACAAGAAAGTTTACAGTGGAAACAAAGCTATAAAGTCAGAAGGGAAACAATCCAAATTGGCTACAGTTAATTTATGTGCTAATAAGGAAGACAAGAAAGGTTACAGTGGAAACAAATGTATAAATCCAGAAGAGAAACAATCCAAATCTGGTATAGTTATTAAGGTCAGTGCTGATAAGGAAGGAAAGAAAGGTTACAATGGAAGCAAAGATACAAAGCCAGAAGAGAAACAATTCAACTCTGGTACAATTAAGGTCAGACGTGATAAGGAAGACAAGAAAGGTTACAGTGGAAGCTATAAGGCTACAAAGTTCTTTCTGTTCCCAACTACCAATGGTAAAGTTGTCATCTCCAATGTCTAAATACCAAGGCATGTTTGGAACTACTCTGGAATCACTCTCATTGTCCTGCAACAGATAAACATATATTAGTATCAATATCTACAAGATTTGCAAGAGATCACTAAACAAAAATCGAGTAAACAGAACATAAAATTTGATGCAACAAACAACAAGGTTTTATTAGTTTCTAAATTGATGTTGAGTAGATTCAATACTTACAAATCATGCACAAGTTACGAGATTTGCAAGAGATTTCTAAACACAAATTGAGTAAACAGAACATAAGATTTGAAGCAAAAAACAACAGGGTTTTATGAGTTTCTAAATTCATGTTGAAATAAATTCAATACTTGAAAATCATGCACAATTAGAAGCATCCAAACTATAATAAAAAAACATTGAATCCAAACAAAATATATCAAGTACTCACGCCCAAACAAAGTAACACGCACCCATGATTGTTTGTAGCACCAAAATGAAGCACTTTAAAAATGCCAGAAATAGTGCAAGCACACATTAGTGTTACACCAGTACTTTTCTCATTTTAAGAGACAAATCATACGTCATTGTATGGGAAATCCTGATTAAGAGTGATCCATTCAAGTTACTACCATCTCTTCCACTGGATTAAAATAAACATAAAATTCAAAACAAACTGAATAGTTTGACCTCTTTTTACATTGATGTTGAAGTAGATAAAAGACTTAAAAATGCAAAGATCCCAAACTGTAATCACAAGCATTCAAGCCAAATAGAATATCATACATTCACTAGGAGGCTGTCTAGGAAAGCCTGATTAAAAGCGATCCATCCAAGTCACTACCATCTCTTACACTGGATCAAAATAAACATAAAATTCAAAACAAACATAATGGTTTGACCTCTTTTTACATTGATGTTGAAGTAGATAAAATACTTAAAAATGCAAAGATACCAAACTGTCATCAGAAGTATTTAAGCCAAACATAATACCATACATGATAAACCAATTGATTTTTGTTGCACCAAAATAATTCTATCAAATATGCCAAAAAATGTACAAGTATACATCAACATTGCACCATAACCTTTCCTATTTTTAATTTATGTATGATGTATTGTGGAAAGTGATACGGTCAAGAGGGGTGAAAACATTGTAAGAGATGAAACTTTACCTTCACTGGGGGAGGCTGTGTAGGAAATATTGATTGTCGACGATTAAAATCAATATCATCTCCACCCTCTTCTCTGCATGCCTCATTCAACAATGGCTCTCCCATCTCTCGTACCACTCTGAAATATACCTTTCTCCTTTTCCATGAAAGAAGACTCCGCATGGAAGTTTGTGGCAAAGAGTGATCAGAATCTGAAGAAGATGGATTGTCAATCAACTTTGGCATTGGTTCCAAATTGGGTAAACTCTTCATCACCCAAAGTTTTCCAACTACATTTTCTAGAGTCTAGATGGAGGACACCTTCAACGACAAGATTGGTTGCCGCCAAAGGTCCATAACTCAAACACTTATTAAATCCAGAGCAAAGCCTATAATCAGCTCCATCCCCTTCACATTCATCAGCAGAACCTGAGTCATCTGACTCGGAAAATTCACTTTCTTCACTCCCTAGAGACAATTTCTCATCACTCTTGTCTTCTTCTTCAGAAGCCTTCTTTGATTTCCCTACTACAACATATTCTGTGAAAAAATTCACCTTCCTTAAACCTGCTTTTAGAGCAGATAATTCATCCTTATCAGATGACAAATGGCCTCCAATAAAATATAGTGAAGGAACTATAATCCTATGAAAAACATCCATTGTTTCCTGAGATGTCTGAAGCTCCAAAAAGATGAGAGTAATCTGCATTAATCAAAACAATGTTGCCCTCAAGTTGAAGGTATACAATGGAAAAAGGAAATGGACATGAAAAGGACTCCCTATTAAGAATGCAACCAAATATAGAAGGCTGCAACCCATTATATATGCATGACTTAATATTGTCAAGAATCAGTAACCCAAAGTATTTCCAAAACAATGCAACAGAAATAAATTTAACAAAGTTCCCAGTAAAAATGTGCGAAAGTGCAAGAAACAAGTGACATAATTGTTTCCAGTGATTCAATCTTTGAGATCATCATTAGATACCAGTGTGTCTACCTTGTAACTAGAGAGTGTTATATATGTAATGGTGACCTTATGCAAATAGTAAGTTCTTAGGTAAAAACCAGATAGAATGACAAAAGGAGCTTAATCTTACACAAAATATTGTTTCAGATGTCACTCCTCCAATGCAACAAGAAACAGGGATCTTAGTGCTCTGTTTTGCATCCTTTCCACATAACACAAACTCTCCAAGGTTCATGAACGATCTTCCTATGATAGACGGCTTAGTCCTTGGTTCCTGTATCAAATTCTGTCAGTTCCACATAATTGCATCATCAAAAAAACCCATCATTTGAGGGGGGGGGGAACTATACACAATAATATTTCCTACCAGAATACAATTGTGTTAAAGCTCTCTACCTTGTTCCTGAAGAACAATCCTTAGCTTGGACATTTTCATTTGCGAATGGAGGTATGGCAGCGTTGTCACCCTTGTTTGCAATTTTATAGGTACCGTTCTCCCTTGCATTTGAGCCCTTTCCACCACCAATATCTAAATAAAAGAAGTCCACAAACTTATTAAAATATGTTTTTAAACAATATACAGTATATGCATCGATTCCTTGTTCTTTCCCACATGTTTTGCTAGTCACACTCTCTACCTTGTATACATATTACATATGTCATTTCTAGTTAAGCATTTTCTGTGATATACATGTAGAGGGATGTTATTCGACATACCTGTTTTAGAAGTTTGAATATCAATTTGTCCAATGTGAACAACACATAGGACTGTGTACCATCAATTGCTCGGCAATCATCCTCAAACATAGCATTATCTGCTGAGGCATCGAGTAAACTGAATAATATAGTCATAAATCTGCAATTAGATAATTCAAAAAAATAGTTAATTGTGCTTCAAAAGAATTGAACAAAATATCTAAAAAGAGTTAAAACAAGCATATGAATATAAAAAATTGTCAAGCACAACTCACTTTGCATACAAATCTGGAGGATTTGTTTCTTTTACACTTTTCCATTTACGTTCAGCAGATAATGAATTCTTCTTTGCTGAGAGTAATCGCTCATATAATGTCTGAACCATGCCAAACCATTATAGCCTCAGTTCATTTTATAAAATAGAACCTGTCAATTCATGTACTACTAAAAGAAACAGTAAACTAGACCCATTGACATAAAATCAAGGTGAGAAGTCAAGACCAGACTTAAGTAGAGCACATTCACTGTAAGAACTTGCTAGAGATGAGAGAAGATTCAGGAGAGGTCTTTTATCAAGGTTCTTTCACTGGATTATGGGCTTGCCTCTTATGCTACTGTAAGGTTGGTTACTTAACAGATACTTCCAATATTAATTTTAATAAAACATTTATGCTTTGCTGTCTAAGTTCTAACATTTAATGCTATCCTACAACTAACACAATGCTGACATTACATAAAACAAATTGCACGTAACATTAATATGTTTAATCTCTAATTATCAAAATACCTGGTGGAGCCTAAAAAGCACATAAAAAGAGTCATTGCCATAGAAAATTTTCGACTCTTTTTGTGCTCCATTGTTTAAAGTAGAAGGAACATGTATTGCAAGAGGCTTGGCTGTTAGCATGGAACGATCTGAAAGTGCCAAGCATGTCCCTTCTCCATCAACATCATGTGCATCAGTTGTTACCTCAGCCTCACCTTCACTTTCAGTCTTTCCATCATTTTCTTCATGCTCTTCATCATCTTCCTCTTCTTCCTCATGATCTTCACATGAGAACTCATCACCATCCCCAGATTCACTACCTGAAACATCTTCACCAGCTTCTGAAGCATTCTCACTATCCTCAGTTGATATTTGAGGACACTCTTCCCCCTCATCGTCTGCATCGGCATCATGTTCCCCTCCTGCCTCAGCACCACACTCAACCTCTTCATCTTCTCCATGTCTATTTCTATACTGTCTGTTTGCACCATTCTCCTCCCCTCTAGGCACAGTGTCTGTACCAGACACTACATTGCTAGCATGGGCGAACAATGTGTTTTGTCGATCCTCAGTCTCTGGTGTAGGTGACAATTCACCTTCTTCTCTTTCAATTTTCAAGCTGCTATGTACAACTTCTTCGAGATACCTCAAATCCATGTTCCTACCTTCCATTCTTAAGCCAATATGTCATCTCTTAGTTTCCTGTACAACATTGTGTGACAAATTGTAGTTACACAAATGCATATACAATGTACATATACAAGTTTAAATGATGGTTTGCAAAAAGAACAATATTTTTAGTTCAAATGAGACAAAAAAGTCAACAGACAAAAGACAGTACCTTCCAAACAAGAAATCTCTTGGTCTTGCTCGTTTTCAGCTCTCAGATTAAATAAATTACAGAAACCACAAAATAGAAAGAAAAAACAAGTAGTGATTTCACTCCACATCCAATCATTCATATGCTGTGGCATACTGTAGATATTTAAACACTCACTGACTCTACTGCCATACATAGTAAATATTAACAATCAAAAGATCATAACGCATTCCCACAGCTAAGAGACATATGAAATCAACATGGCAATAGAATAGCCCATATGGACTCTTTTAGCTATGAATCCTCGTAATTTATATACCATGTGAAATCCACACAACATAATATGGGAGGAAGAAGGTACTTTACCAGCAATCATATGTTTCAATTACAACCAATGAAATACTTTTATTTGAATATTATTAAGCTTCTTGGTAGTATACTTTAACCAATGAACACTATTTCATCCTATGTTCTCTGCATATATTATATTTTAGAACAACAATGTAGATAACGTAATGATAATAATTTCCAACAAATGGCCGCAAAATTAGATAAGATAAGAGAAATCCGGAACCATACATCTACTAAAGGCCCTGCCCTGTCTTTTATAGAAGGCTCTGGACCACTCTCACCGACCATTTTCCCAGGCCTTGAATGTTGTGCACCAGTACCTACCAAGTACAACACAATTAACCTCAAAATGAGAGAAATAAACAGAATAGTTAAAAATGAACTTAATATTATCTACATTACAGTGCTTGTTAAAGCCAAATTCTTCTAATAATTTTAAGTATCTTTGAAGCCGTGTACCATACATGGGATGAGTAGCTAACCTGATACATGGTCCAACCCCAATCGTCCTGAACTTGACTCTGTTGCAACTGCATTCACAGCATTTGAGTCATCTAACTTTTCAATGGGACCAACCTGCATGGCTGTACCAGGCATCTCATCAGCAACAAGTGCAGCGGAATGAGATTTTCCACCCTCACTTTTATTCCCGTTTTGGTCAGTTTCATGAATACCATTTCCCCTGATGGTACTCTCACCATTTGTGATTCTAAATCTGACAGAAATTGATGTTCCCATTGTTGAATTTTCCTCACCATTACCAACTAGAGTTGGTTGTTTCAAATTAGTGTTTCCGATGTTAGCTCCAGCACTTCCATCACTCTCCCCTATTATACTTGCTGCACTACCTTTCGCAGCAAATTTCTTCACTTTCACTGCCTCCTATGTGTCCTTTGCACCATGAGGTCGTATTGGGACACCAAGCATAGGCTCCAAGAATGATGTCCAAAGCCTCATCACTTTCTCAAATTGTTCAATCATTGTACATACCTCATCACAGGAGTACTTAATAATTTGATATAAGTCTGTCAGAATCAGGATATTCAAACTGCAGATTAGGGATTATTGGTCTTCTATTCCTAGCAGCGATAGCAAGAAGTACATCATCCTCCTTCCTCTTCTTCTCATTTATTTCTTTAATCTCTACCAGAAGAGATGTTTAACAAGTGATAAAATATTGCTTAAGATATATATAAGCAATTAATAATACAATACAAAAGAGAGAATTGAAATAGCACCAATCCAGAAATCATGAACTACATTAACAGGAGCACTAATCAATACATCATGAACTACATTAACATGAGCACTAATCAATACAATATTCTCTCATCATATATGATACAATGGTAACAATCTTTATAAATCAAACAAAGAAAACATAAAAACCCTTTCTTAATTTTAATGATACACAGTACACTCCCTATATCACCTCAATAAGAAGGAAACCTTAAAATACAATCACAATATAACATTCTTAAGAGGTAAAAGTGTACCTAAAAATTATTTAGATAGACACTTGAGGGAAAAAACATAAATTATGACAAGTGAAAAAGTGTTCTAATAGACAGGAAGATATCAGAATAAAATGATCATCTAACCCTTAGTGCTCAGGCTCTTTTCATCTTGCTGCTTGAAGTAAAAGCTACGATGATCAAGTGATTTGTGATAGTTCTTGGCATAAACTTCAGCCCAGACTTTATTCATGTCTGTACGACATCTTGACCATTCTTCTTGCTTTTTCTTGAGGCAGATCAATATGACAGGAAAAGCTACAGTAGCATTCTTTCATAGTAGATCAATTACGTCAAGCCCATGATCTCCATAAATACGTTCAATGCACCTTAAATTTAGAGTTGTAAATAAGCAAAATAAACATGAGTAGAATGTTCCAGATACTATAATACTTCCAAATCATCAAGTTCACCACAAAAGACATTTGCAGAATTATGAATACCTGTCAAGTGATCTTCAATTCTAATTTGACCATCTTGCTTAGCAGTACCATCTTTCATCTTTTCTAGCAACTCCTCTACACGCTTTGTTGTAACAGAAGTAGACTCCAGCAACATATCCAGTTCAAATCTGATAATATAAAATACACAAGGATGTAAAATTTCACCATTGCCCAATATTAAATAGGCCATAATAAAGAGCAACTTGATGACACCGTTTCACCTAAAAGACTCTGTACATAAAAAAATAACACTACAAATGTCAATAAGCCACACACCTATCATCTTCACAGCGGAAGAGACTTTCCTCATATTGGTTCTTGCGCATATGCTTAAAAGAGTAATCCTCACTACCAGATGTCACCGATACCCAAATATCATTTAACACAGATGCTCCAAGATTGGTACGATGACTTGCAGGAGGCTTGGGATACTGCACGACAATTGAAACATTCATGTTAGTATAAAATCAAACATCACAAAAAATTCATAATCTAAATGATAAATGTTATAAGTTCTTTTGAGCTTACTCATAAGGCACACTACTCTTCGCACATGA